>WBZZ01003408.1:285000-385000 GCA_019918135.1 Paulinella micropora
AAATGTTCTATAGATGACTCCTGCTGAGATGATTGCGCACGAATGGGCAACGATGGAGCCAGACGAGGCAACACCTGGTGGTGGCGAGTTGTTCGGGTCGAGGCGTCCTCGATACAAGCTTGCAGAAGTCATGAGTTCGGCAGCGCCGTTGTATGTTAGCATGCAACTTGTTCCATCTACGGTCGTGCGCCCTCGCGTGAATCCCGAACGCTCATACCGTATGACCAAGAGAAGACCAGCGGCCAGTCAGAAAGTGCAGCGACCACAGGGTATGAAGAAGTGGTTGGGCATGACGTACGATGACCTCGACCGGATTGTTCATTGGGTGTGTTGTGAAAAGTGGAAATGCTATGCTTTCATCGATACCCGCGATGTGATGGAAGCGCGCGCAAAGATATGCGTGCTTTCCCTGCGCGAGGTGTACACTTGGTTGTTAACCAACTGGAAGCCATGGAAACGTCTGATGGGACAACGCAATACTTTTACCAGACGGAGCCTGTATGCAAGGCCGCGAGGCAGATGATTTTTGGAATCTCCGATGCAGTGCTGGCAAGAGCTAGGAAGCTTTTTGCCAATAACTCCAACGTGTATGCTAAGCTATCCTCTCGCACCCTCAAGTTGGGGACCTAGTTATCAACTTGCTCTGTGAGAGGTTCGTCCAAGATCCAGAAATAATGTCGACCGGCATCTGGAAGTTGCAGGAGATGGCACGGGACGCAAACGTGCAGCAATATGTTCGCAATCATTGGAAGGAAGCTGTTCTGTTTCATGGCGCGAAGGTGGATCCCGATTCGCCGCCGGTTGACAGCACCATCAACAAGGAGTGGAGAACCCACTACAAGAACGTGCAATTCGTTCGAGGTCTTGAAGTTTCATTCATACCAATCGCGGATCGGCTGTGTCTACTGATTTTATGCACTGTTTTGCTTAGAGGGGGACTACGCGAAGGATGACATCTGCACTGCGCTTGTCGCGGAGCATTCGAGGGGCTTCAAGACCGAGGAGGATGCAAAGGATTGGCGGCGCCGCAGCCTACTTCATCATAAGGTATGCTACCTGCACCCCATGATTCATACTAGCTTTGCACTCATCATGACCATAGGTCCATCGAACCTGCCGAGTCGAGTCCATGAAGGTGAAGAAAGGGGCCCACTGGATTTGTTTTCCATCGTTTTCTCTTTTGACATGAAGCCGCCAGTCAGAGTCCCGTCTTGTCGCCGTCAGGCAAAGGATTTCAAAGGCAAGAGGGTTTTCCGTCTTTGCGTGGGCATGACCACATGCTACACCACTGACCACCATTTTATTTTTACCTACCTCGAGGGTGCGGTGGAAAAGGGAGTCAACAGCAACCTAACGATGTTGGCTGCCGTCATCAACTGGACGCTGTGGAACCCAAGAACCATGTCGGCATGGAAGCTCAATCTCGAGTACGATGGAGCGGGAGACAATACCGCGTGGCCGATGCCTGCCTTTGGCGCGTTGGTGGTGCAGCGTTCTGCTTTTCAAGAGGTCGAGCACAACCGGATGGAAAAAGGACATGGCCACGATGGCGATGACCAAGACTTTAGAGTCATGCAAATGGGATTTAACTCCACGTTTTTAACCACATCCATTGCTCAGGCCCTGTGCAAGCTTCTCCTGTCCTTCAAAGCGAAGCGGGAGAATTACTGTATTATGCTCCTGATCTGCAATTACAACTGGTCTAAGTGGCTCGCCCCGTGCGTAAACAAGAACGTCAAGAATTACGCGAAGCCTTTGGGTATACACACGCGCAGGCGAGAGCCAGGCGCGCTACCTACTTCGGAGGTCTCTCTCTCTCTCTCTCTCTCTCTCTCTCGCTCGCTCTCTCTCTCACACACACACACTCTTCCATTCGTTAAATAAACCCCGCTTCTCCCCCCCCCCCACCCCACACACACACACACACACACACATCTTCTCTAGGTCAAGACTTGGGGCAGAGCTCAGAAGGATTGGCACAGGACGAAGGATGATCCCACCGGAGAGTTCATCAAGATCTTGCTCAAGGAGCCAGGTAATACAACCTCTCTGATTGCTTTGCATTTCGTAGTGTATGTGACACTGTATGTATGTATATGTGTGTGTCTGTGTGTGTTTACAGAGGGAAACTTGCCCCCAAAGCTGCCTACTGGCGCTTTCGTGAGCCCGCGGGTCAAGAAAGACATTCGCGCTCTCGCAAGTTATCTATCGCAAGAAGAGCGGGACTGGGTCGAAGAAATGCTGGCGGGCCGAAATCTGACGCGCATCATATTCGATGGTGGCTGGCTCGAAGGTGGGCTGCCAGGGCGACCAGCACACACGGAGTGTGTCGACGCGAAGGGCAAGGTTTGGCGGGTCAACCTGCGTGTTATCGATGCGCTGCATGAAAATTTGTTGGAATTGTCGCCGGACCGTGCGCAAAAGATGGAACAGCTCATTTATCTCAGCGATGAAGAGCTCAGAAGCCTGCCACGCACTTACTTCGTCAACGAGTCGAACCCGCCCGCGCACCCTGCATGGCGCGGTGCGCGAGAGCTTACGAGGGAGGAACGCCAAGCGCAAGACATCGCCTTCGCAAGCGCCAGCGAGCCCTGGAAGAAGATTGCGCACCTCCTGAAAGTTTGCGCTTACAAGAAATCCTTCGAACGCAAGCACATGGTCGTGGCTGAGCTGAAGATGTGGCTTCGGCAACACGGAGTGCCAACGCAAGATAGATACAGGAAGCAACTTCCGAAGAAGGGTCTTGTCGAGGCAGCGTGGGACCATTCTAGGGTATGTACAATGATGTGTGTAAATGTAATATATATAACACAACTTGTATATTGCAGACATATCTATAGCTACCTACTAATATAATTACAAATCCGTCACACTATTCATCTATTTTCATGTGCATGTATGCATGTATGTAGGCGTGTGAATGCGGGCTCGAAGAAGATGACGATGCGCCTGCCGCCGTGGAACTGGACGACCCTGCCGCGGGCCCAGACGCAGATGGTAATAATTATCTTCATATCGATACTGATCATTTATGATTGTTATATGATATGTTTGCAGCTTCACGTCCCGTGAGAGGACGGCGGGGACGGCGACACGTCGTCGTGGGCGCCGCGTCGCAGCGCGCAGACGCCCAGCCCGACCTGTTGGGGATGACTGGCAGCAGTCTGATAACGAATCGACTGCCGCCACTGAATCAGACCGTATTGCTGAGTCCGATGGTAATTACGTCTATGTATGTTTTGAACATTATGCTTATGCATGTTTTGTTGCGTAGGTGAATCAGAAGCAGGCCCCAGTCTTGCAAGCAGTGACGGCAGTGGTCGTGGACGTGGTCGCGGCCGTAGACGCGGCCGTGGACGCCGGGTCGGGGCTGCCGTTGCCCCGAGAGGCAGAGGACGGCAGAAGCGGCGCCTCCCGCTAGGAAGTTCCCGGACCCAGCCTCCAGCTCGCCGTCGGAGAGTCAATGGAGCGCCTTGGATTTGCGAGGCGTGTCAGCACGACAACGACGAAGGTCAAGACATATGCGAATTATGCAACTGGCCCGGACTTCCTGAAGGGTGGATCTCCCAACGGTTCCGACCAGGAACTCTGGAATCCCTGGTGATCTGCAATGATTATAGTGGGTATTCATGCATGCGTTGTTTCTACATGATTTTGTTGTGATTGTAGGCAAATGGCATATATTTACTAGGGATCGCATTGACTTGTGATTTGTCTTCAATTCGACTCAAAAGGCAAGTGGATACCTCCGGCCCCCCTCCCCCCCCCCCCCCGGACCAAGTTGGTAATCCCTTACGAAGCTATTAGTTAAACCGTTGCCAGTTATTTCATTTTATATTATTATTGAAATAAGAATCATTGAGATAACGAGAACTGTTTGATTGCACTCGTGAAAGCATCGACTTAAAGGCAAATTGATACCGCCCCCCCCCCCCACGCCCCCTCGTTTGTCAGTGACAAGTAAGTAACTTTTGTAGTTTTTACTTGCCTTATCAAGCATCAAATGAAACAAAAGCTGCGCAAATTGTTTATCAAGAGAAACGTAACAAAGCGCCGTCATAATATAAACGTAGCATATAAAATCTTAGAAAAATCAGTACTATACATGGTAGTAGACCGATCGCTTCCGGAAGTGAAGTCAAGTAGCTTTCCGATTACTTAAAACATGATTTAACATGATTTTAATACATTCTGCAAGCAGGGAAATGATTTCCCATCATTTCCCAGATGTTTGGAAAAAATGTGTATGGGACATGAAAAATTTCGGAAAATCGGGGATCCCCTAGTTGTCCGAATTTTTTGTTATAAGACTGTTGAGAGCATTAGAAATGTCATCACCAGAAGAAGAAGCAGAGCATGTAGAAGAAGCAGAGCATGTAAAAGAAGAAGAGGAAGAGAATAAACAAGAAGATGAAGAGGAAGAGAATGAACAAGAAGATGAAAACGACAGTGAGAGCAGAGATGACTCTGTCACAGATGAACACAAAGCAAAGAAAGGAGAGAAAGAAGTAGCAATAGACAAAGCTATGGTGTTGTTCAACGAAAGAGAGAGACCTAGACCAGTGAAGAGCATGCGTTCTGTGGGAATAGTTGGTTGTAGTGAACTAGATACACCAGGCAAACGTGCTCTCTCTTGTGGGGTGAAATGCGTGAGTACGGGCTTGTGCGTATGACTCTGTGCTTGGCATACACTCCCTCTATCGCATTCATAATGTCGGTGAGAAAGTCGTCTTTTTGCTCATCTGCTACCCACACTACCTCCTTGTTTGCTGTCCATTCACATCCTTGTGTCATTACCTCTGCTAAGTGTTGCAAGGTGTGAAAGTTGATGGGTGCTTTACATTACAATAACTTGAACGGTTAGATAATTTCTGACAGCAGTTACTCGTGATATGACAGTTACGCCATTATATTGATGTCGATAGGACTGATAAACATATTATTTCTGACTGAGCTTGTTACTGCATTTGTCATTGTCAGCCAGTCACCTGTTATGGTTTTGCCGCTCTCAGTTTAGGCGGCAAACACTTTACTCAGTAAATATCTCACAATCTGTCAAGAACTACCAAAGTCTCCCGGTTTCAACCCGGCCTCTGTCAACCGAGCTACCGGAATTATTAACTACTTTGGGTTATGAGTGCTTCTGCGGCGAAGGATACGGCGACTGTGGTCCTACAAGGCAAGGCGCCTGCGTTCATCGATGGTGTCAAGGGGAGAAGCTGGGACGACTGGTTTGCGCAGGTGAGAGCGGACTTGACCTCGGTCGAGTGCTGGGAATACGTCGCGCCGTTGGCGGAGGTTCTACAATGGCGGTCCGAGATTGAAGCTGAGCCTGCGGTGGGAGCACCGGATGCAGCTTACGGGTACCGGAAGGAGAACAAGAGAGAGGCCAAGACGAGGGAGCAAAAGGCTGCCTTGGAAGCGAGCGACACCGGCGGCCGGGAAAGGTATTAATTTGACCATGCCGCAGCGTCGCAGAAGGGCACAAATTTTTATGTGGTTATACAAAGCGTTGGAATACGGGTCGCCGGCGGAGAGGATTGTCCGACATTTGGTCAGGGAGCCTACGCTGCGACCAGAGGAACTCATCAACATCCTGCGTCAACGCTACCAAGGCAACGCGGCTCACCAACAGCAAAAGAGGAACAGCATTGTAAGCAAGTGGCAGTTTAATGTCAAGGACGATATGATGGCGCAGCTAAGGGATTTCATGACTCATTGTCAATTCCTAGAGGATCACAACGAGCCGGTTAGCGTCACGCTGCAGATGCAGTTTGTGAAGACGACCTAGCAAAATGCGCAGAAAAACATCTGTGGAAACCTTTTTTGGACACGCAAGTGACCAATCCATCGTTGGAGTGGGATGACTTAGGCGGCCTTCGAGCGGAGAGTCATCGCTAATGAGGCACAACGCATGGCTACTAAAGAGGAGACTACGATGTGGGCGAATGGACAAGCGAAGGAAGGCCGAAATGAGAAAGGGACAAGAGCGGCAAGAGCGACAAGCTGAAATTGGAATGCTACAACTGCTCAAAGAACCATAAGTATTTCAGGTGTATGGAAAAATGTCGCATACCTGGCCATGAGCACGTTGGCAAGTCGTGCCCCACGCTCAAGGACAGGTACCGCAAGAAAGTCCTAAAGAAGAGAAACCGAAAAAAGATGCCGAAGCAAATGGAGGGAAAGACCAAGGATGCAAAGGTTCTGGTGCCCCGAAGAACGCTCCCGCCGCGGCCGTGTCTTGTATGGCGTTTGATCTACAACGTCAAAAGCGAGCATCGATGGCTGATCCTGTTCCGAGATATGCAGTGGGCGAGGAGGAGTACCTGGCTCCGGCGGCGGATGGATCGGGGCTGCGGGTGGTGCCTAAGAAGGGGGAGAAAGCGGTTGGGAATGCGTATATGGCGCAGAAGAACACACCGTTCCTCTACATGGGGCCGCCAGACGAGGAAAGGAAGGATGACACGAGGAATGGGCGAGTGAATATTGCCGACTTCCGGACGGTCTTCAACAATGCGGGTCGGCCGGAGCTGCATTTCTGGGCATGGTACTACAACATCAGGATTACGCCGGATGATTGGGAACACTGGGCTGCAGGACTGGAGGCTAACGAACCCTGCAACAAGGAGACAGTGATGCCACCGGAATGTGAAGCATGCAGTACGACTCAAGTAAACAAGAAGCGTTGGTGCTCGAGATGCAAAACCGTGGTGTATTGCAACACCAACTGCCAGAGGCTGGACTGGAGAGCGCACAAGGACTTCTGCAACTACACGCAAAACGAAGGGAAGGAAGCGTGGGAAAAGGTGGTCGGCCAGCTGGAGCCGAGAGGACTGGGACCTCATGGGTTGGACAGGACAAGGGTGAAGGCGGACCTGGCCTACAAGAGACTGCTACGTCACTGTCACGTCAAGCCCAAGGAGGATGAGCAGGCTCGGATGTTCCAGCCAAGGTACAATGACATCCTACTCATCATTGGCCCCCCTGAGGGAGCAAGGGAATTCATGGAGATGAGTTGGGAAGCGTTGCAAGATGCGAAGAAGCACGCGGCTAATGAACCGGAACGTACCCTATTGCGTGGCAGAGAACGTTTCTTCCCGTGGGCCTACCAACAAATGTCACTGGAGGAAGAGAAAAAAGAGGCACTGGCAAAATACCGGCAAGCAAGGGGTACGTCGAATGCAGGCCAGGGCACAAGTGTGAGCACCAGTGATCCACCTGTAGAAGGGGGGAGACGTGTCGGATCATGGAATGAGATGGATACAATCATCACCGTGGAAAGGCAAGGGATAAGGGGAGTGGGATTGGATCCAGTACCTAGGGCTATTGCGACGGGAGGAGAAGTGGTGGAAGAGAGGAAACCACCAAACATGCCGCCTGGTCAATCAGATGGAGAGAGCGGTGATGTGGAAGGGATACCTGGCAGTGGGGGAGATACGTCTTCTGGTGAAGGAGATAGCAACGGACCTGCAGCTCATATGACGTTCGAGGATGAAGTGACGGGTGAGCAGGACCTGTATGAAGTCTACCTTGACTGCGGGTCATCGCAGCACATGGTTCCAGTGAAGGATGCCCTAAACGAGGTTGAGGAAGAAGAACGGATGGCGGTCAGGGGGATCTCCGGACTCATCAAGACTGTGGCGATGGGTAGCACATCGTTTACGGGCGTGACAGGTGAGGGGGAGCACCAAGAGGTGGAAATGGGGGAGACCTATGTTCTACCTACGTTGGACCGTACACTTTTCTCATCCGGTCGCTTACAGCGAATGGGCTACGCAATCGTCATGCAGGATGACGAATTCTTCGTGACAAAGAAGAGGATTGTGGTGGAGCCGTGCGAAAAGATTTTGATGGGGAGCTTCGATGCTGATACTTGTCAATACCGATTTAACACGGCAAACCCGCCTGGATGGAGGAGAGAGAGGAAAGCATGCTCACCGTTCCCTCAGTGCAACGCTGCATTTTGGTCGACCAGCATGAGGCCAACTACTACGGTGGATATGGATGAGCTGAACAGCGTTTTCCACTTTGGGGAGACAATGGCTCGTCAGGTCCTGAAGCAGAATGGACTAACTATGAAAGGGAAGGCGTCTACCCTGAGGTGTGACTGCTCAGCTTGCTCAACGACTAAGATTATTAAGCACGCATCGTTCGAGGGGACATCGCTGACGCTATGTGCAAAGGCTGGAGAGGATTGGAGTGCAGACGGCACTGGTCGCATACCGTTTCCATTGTATGGCAACACACCTTACTGCCTACTGTTTGTCGAGAACGTCTCTGGCTACCTAAGGGGGTATTGGAATCCAACGAGAGCATCTGACATCGCAGTCAAGCAGCTGGCAGAGGTGAAGGTGTGGTCAAAGACCCAGACGGAGAATGCTATGAAGCAATTTAGAACGCATAAAGAATGGATCTCAAACGCGGTAAAAGATTTCCTCAAAAGTGAAGGGATTGAGCCCAGGTTACCCGTTCGTGCGGACCCCAACAAAGAGGCGTACGCGGAGGCGGGTATACACATTGTTTTCTCGCTAGCAGCTACGTTGCTGACTGCAAGGAGTGTGCCTGTCTACTTACTGCCTCTGGCAGTCGACTATGCTATCTTCATCATCAACATGCAAGCAAGGGCTGGGGCAAAGAGAGACAACGAGACACGAGATGTTTTACAAAAGACCAGCACCACCCTTCTCTATCCTGAAGCCATTTGGATGCCTGTGTGTGTACTACAAGGGTGGTAAGAAAGGACAAGAGAAGGGGGTGCCTGGGGTGTTCATGGGGGTGAGCACGGTGGAGTCTGCCTACAAAGTATGGAGTTACTACGAAGCTAAGCTTGTGTCTACGGCAGACATGGTCGTCAGGGATCCTACGGTACATGGCTGGCCTACTCTCTACCCACGATGAAAGATGGCCTCGTCGTTGCAACACCACTTCCAAACAGCTACCGCCATTCGGGAAAAAGAGGGCGAAAATGGCGAAAAACCCGGTGCATTTTTTACGCCAAGTGAGCAGCGACTACTCGACAAATTACTTGATGTGGTCACTGGTGAGGGTAAAAATGACGCCTGGGAAGTTGACGACGTAGTGGACGACGTGGCAAACGGTCCGTCTGCACGTGAGTACTCACGTGATGGTCCAACTGACGAAGGTGGGGTCATAAAGCTGGTGGTCGTTGGAGACGAGAAGTCGGCTGGTGGACGTGACAGCAAGGTGGATGCGAGAGCTCCTGCTGGGAGTGGGAGTAGGGTGTCTGCCAATGTGTCGTTGCCTCGTTCGGGAGGATTGCAGGGTCGTGCTGGGGCAGACCAGAAGAGAGATGCAAGGGGAATGCCAGTGGTGTGGACGGGTAACACCATTGACACGTCCAACATCGTTGCAGGGGTGAGGAGCAGGAAGCCAACGAAGCCAAATAACTTCCGTTCTGGTGCATACTTGGTGACGGTCCCGGTTCCCCATCGCGAGGCTACTGCCTAAGGCAAATTCAACGACTCAAGGTTCAAGGACATTGACAAGCACCTTAGGTTGGGTGCTATAGTGGAGCGTCATGTGTCGGAGAAGCCTCCGGGGCAGCCACTGGTTCCAACGAGGTTTGTCGACTTTGAAAAGCGAGAGACGGTCGATGGTCCGGTAGTGGATACAAAGTCGAGGATTGCTGGCATTGGTTTCCGACAACCGGCGTGGCAGTATGATAGAGTAGATCTGCCGACGTGTAGGGTTGAGTTAGTGTGGTCTACGTGTGCTCTTGCGGTATTGCAGGACCTAGATATATTTGGGATGGACGAAGAGAGTGCATTTCCACAGGTAAAGCTGCGAGTACCGGTATGGCTGCAACCTCCGGCTGGCTAGACGCCACCTAATGTGGTGTGGGAGGCTCTTGGGGCAGTCAACGGTCTGAAGCCCTCAGGCCACATCTATTGGAACGACCGAGTGGTTCCGACTCAGAAGAAGATGGGCTTTGTGCAGAGCATCCTTGTCAATGAGCCGGTCATGTTCGGGAGGGTTGATCCTGAGACGAAGAAGACTGAAGTGTTGACTTACCATGTCGATGATAACATTCATGCTGCAGCATCTAAAGCAAGCAGGGAGGAGTATGTGGAGAAGCTCAACAAGGAGTGGGGAAACGTAAAGGATCTAGGCCCGGTCAAACAGTTCCTCTCGCTTGAGTTTGAGGTTAGCAGGAAGGGTGGTGTGTACACCATATCTATCTACCAGCGTGAGTACACGGAGACGTTGATGGCTAGGTTCAAGAGGAATGACGGGCGTCCGTGGATGCCTGCCAAGACGCCATGGTTGCCAGAGGGATCGAAGATGGTGCCGGCGTTGGAGGAGTACTCGCCACAGGAGCTTGTAGGGAGTTACATCTACTTGAAAGCGTGTTGCCCGGAGTCGGTTCTTCCGTTGAGTTACCTGGCTGAGCATCAGTCCGACAGGAGCAAGTTCGATTATCGAGCGGCGGAGCAGCTGTTGCGCTATTTCCTGTTCGTCAAGAACAGGGGTGTCAAGTTCTCGTTGAGTGGCAACCGTACGCCGGAGGCGGACTCAGATCCGTCCCTGGGAAATGGAAGTCGCATGTACTCGCGTACAGAGGGTGTGGTGTTCTTGGCAGATGGGCCGGTGATGGTGAGTGCTTCCAATCAGAAGCATTTAGCCACAGGCACGCAAGAGAGTGAAACTTATGCGGCTTCGGAGGTGCTGCACGATCTTGAGTCGGTGCGTAATATGATTCGGGCTTTGCCTTGGTCGGATGAGAACCCATTGAAAGCCGGCGACGCCGACTCTCAATGTCGACAATCAGGCTACGGTGTGCACTGCGCCGGAATCGGTGTTTAGAAAGAAGCTGCGTCACATTGCTCTGAGGCACTACCATTTGACTGAGGCGATGAGGAAGAGGGATGTTGTGATGCGTTGGGTCCCGTCAGCAGACAATCGCGCCGATGTGCTCTCAAAGAAAATCGCGAGCCCGTCCTTGTTCAAGAAGGGGGCAGACAGACTGTCTGGACATCAGTCCGAGTAAGCATTACAGTGTCTGCTTATGTTTTTGCTCAGTATAGGTGTCCTATGACTTTAGTGATAAGTATAGAATATATTTGTGACTTCTATGTCATTAGTGACTCTATTAGTAACTACCTCTGAAATTAGGGGGAGCTTTACATTACAATAACGGTTAGAATAATTTCTGACAGCAGTTACTCGTGATATGACAGTTACGCCATTATATTGATGTCGATAGGACTGATAAACATATTATTTCTGATTGAGCTTGTTGCTGCATTTGGAATTGTCAGCCAGTCACCTGTTATGGTTTTGCCGCTCTCAGTTTAGGCGGCAAACACTTTACTCAGTAAATATCTCACAATCTGTTCAATCAAGAACTACCAAAGTCTCCCGGTTTCAACCCGGCCTCTGTCAACCGAGCTACCGGAATTATTAACTACATTGGGGTGAAATGTGTGGATTGGGGCGTGCTTGGTCGTCAACTACTACTAGGCCTGCCTGTCTGAATGCTGCACTAGTGAGATAGTGACCACCTGGAGTGAGATGCTGTACGTGAGTAGATGACTGTGCTGTGTTGACAGAGGATTTAGTACAAGACCTTTCAGGAATAGGACATACTGGGATGGTACTTTCTGGTATTGGTCTTTCATCTTGTCTGTCTTCGCACTCGTCTCTCTGTCTGTTCTGTCGGTTCTGACTTTTCTGATCTGTGGTGGGAAGTAAACCGATTTTTTGCGCGTACCGAAGCGTGACCGCATTCAGTTCTGCTGACTGCATAACTTGGAACTCGTGCAACTGTTCCGGTGGGTAATATACACATGCTTGATTCAGCATTGTATACCCTTGTACGTTCCCGTACTGTTGCATGCACAATTCTGCTTTCTGTTCTAAGCCTTTCTGGTCTGGGTAGCTCCCGCATTTTGCAGGTCTTGCTTCTCCCGGTCTAATTATCAAGGTCTATGAAAGGGTAGAAAGGTCTTGGTGTGCGTGGTAACCGCAGAACTTCGAGAATTTGCACCGTTTCCCCATCATTTTGGGTGAACCGAAAAATTTAGGTCGCGTGTAATCCCGCATTGCTCGCCACGTGTATTTCTCCCTTGACATCTTAGGTTTCCCCTGACATCTGTCTCGTTCCTGACTAACTGTTTCTGCTTGCTAGTTAGTGTATAGCCAGGCTGTACCTTAGAATAGATGGGATGTGGTGGTGGTTCGCAACGACCTGTACGTCTCGATTGAGACTGGGTACTTTCAGGAGAGGCTGTGCGTGTAGTGATAGACTCTGTCTCGTCTTTCTCTCTCTTGCTTTGATCTCTCTGTTCTCCTGTCTCTCGTTTGTCCTTTCGTGAGTGAGCAGTGTGTGGCTTGTTCTGTGTCGTTGTTGCCTGTTGTTTGCTGTCTGTGAGTTGTTGTCTACTCTGTCGACTGCTTTGCTGCTGACTGCTGTTTTGAGACTGTCTTTCTTGCCGACTGCTAGTCTGGGACTGCCTTGTCTGCGACTGTCTGCTCTGCTGTCTGCCTGTCTGTGACGGTCTTTCTTGCTGACTGCTAGTCTGGGACTGCCTAGTCTGCGACTGTCTAGACTGAGACTGTCTGGGGTGTGACGTCTGCTTTGCTGACTGTTTGTCTGTGCCTGCGTGAAATGCTTCTGTTCTGCGTTGCTGCTAGCCTGTCTGGCTGACTGCCTTCTAGTCCTAGGCCTATCTTCCTCCTCTGTCTCCTGTCCTCCTCCACAGAAAACAAACACAGACTCACTCTCTTCCTCTTCTTCGCTAGGTTCGTCTTGTTGTTCTGTGTTGTCCTCTTCCTGTGTGAGTTCATTGTCTTGTTCGTCTGAGGCTTGCTCAGCTACTGCGACAGTGGTTCGGGGTGACTTCTTGGAGGGTTTAGTGCCGGAAAGCTTTTTGGTCTTAAACCGGGGGCAATCCTTACGGGGGTGTTTCTTGCCTTTCTTCCATTCGCAGTTTATGCAAGGCTTACTGCAGTCTTTGGCTAAGTGTCCGGGGGAATTGCAGTTGAAGCAACGCTGTGCTTCGTCGTCCGTCTGTTGAGTCACGAATGACTTTTCAGAAGTCTTACGTTCTCCTTTAGTTCTTTCAGGGGTTTTACCTGCCTTAATGGTCTTTCTCTGAGCGTTCTGTTTTAATTTATGCTTAATCCAGATTTTTCTCAGCATCTCTTCCACTTGGGAGTGGGAAGTGATTCACTTATTTTTGAACTGAATCATTAGAGCGTCGAGCCCTCCGAATGCTGGGTGAAACGAGAGCTTGTGTAAGAGGTGTGCAGTGAAAAAGTCAGTAGGGATTTTCCCACCGTAGTCTCTTTGTATTTGTAGCTCTGTGATTCTATTCTCGTCAAGCCAATAGCTTATATCTCCCTTGGTGCTGACAACGATGTATTTTTGCCATCTTATGATCTCCCTTGGGGCTGGCAACGAGGTATTGCCGCCATACCTCTTTTCGATCAAAGCCAACATGCCGATAGGATTTCTATTTTCTACGCTCATGCACATAGTCACTAGGACAGGTGCCTTAAACGCAACTGATATATATAGAGTCCCAATCTTCGCATACGCTGTGCGTACTGCTTGTCAGCTTTTTTTCTCTTAGAGGATGCTCTCTTTTTCCTCGTCTGCGCTCTTCTGGCTTTGCTTTCTTCTTCCAGCTGCTCCTTTGCCGATAGGAGGAGAGAGGATTTGCCTTTCTGTGAGGATGTTTCTTGTCCTTGTTTAGGCTTATCTCTCTCTTTCGGGGGTTCCTGTTCTGAATCGTCCTCCGAGGACTCGTCAGACCATTCTGCTGCATTACGCATGATTGCAGGGTCGTAGGGAAATTTTGCGATTGCTTTGTCTGGCTCCTCTAGCGTCGAGGCAACCATTTCTCCCATTTCTGCACTGTCACCGTAAGTGAATGATTGGAATTGGAATCGCCATTCCTGGTAAAGTCGGTTGGTGGGTACGCTCGCGAGGTTGAGAAGTTTGGGGGTTTGGGATTTACTCATGAGTGGTTGACAGTCAAGGGTGCACCGATAAACCCAGTTATAAACCGAATAAACCTAATGTCCGAAAAACGAATTGCGATGCAGAGGCGTGTCACGGAGATGAATCCGGTAACACTGATAACCTATTAATCAATTGACGGGCTGTTCGTCGGAACAGTAATTCCGGAAGATTGATTACCGGTGAGTATTTAAACCCTTCGGTACTTCCCACCAATACGAACGGAACTTTACTGAATATACAATCAATATACACTTTACGCTATCAACGTGACACGTCACTACTATTAGATTATGGTCGACGTAATGTTAACTGACTTTCTAGAAATAATTCCTACGTCAATGATTATCCATAATTGACAAAATGGTAATCGTAATGAATAAAGGCAATTATCATCGGACCATACTGATATACGAAATATATCGAAAAACGTTAATATCAAATTACCATATGAAAGCAGACGCAACGGTATCTGGAAGTGAGGGTCCTCCGGTTGGCGCTGATACGTCCTTTGTTCCCTAGCTCCCAGTCAACTTTCTCCCTAAAAACATTTCGTGGATGCGTATGCGGAAAATTAATAACTTATTTTCATACCGAGGTTATAACGTGTTCAGAAAGTGAAACTTATGGGTAGATTCAATACGCAAACTGATCGGGTTTCATCCCAATACGAGCACGACCCTCCCTGTCCAGCAAGACGGAAATTTCTTAGCCAGATACATAAATTTCTCAACCGTGAAATGTATTTTGGTAAATATGTCCGCGATATTTTCCTCAGTTGGTACTCGAAATAATTTGACTATTCCGTCCTTAACGAGTTTTGCAAGTAGATGATACCTTACCTCAATATGCTTGGTACGGGCCTCCCCTAACCCCTTCTCAAACAACAGTACCGTCCCTTCGTTATCTTCGAAGAGAGGGGTGGGGCCCTTGAGATTGATTCCGATATCCCTTAGAGATTGCAATATCGCGAGAAGTTCTCTTACTGCCTCGTTAGCTGATACCGTTTCGGATTCCAACGTGGATTGAGATATTACAGATTTCAGTTTTGAAAACCAAGCCACCGGGGTCCCATTGAAAAAATAAACATACCTGGACCCAGACTTTTGCGAAACTTTATCTCCTGCAAAATCGGAGTCCACAAACCCCACCAACGGATTTTCCGATATTATCCTATCGACATTAGCGATGATTGGTACGCTGAAAGCTTCCATCCCGGGAATTCAAGACTTTTCTATGGATTCGTTCATTGCATTGGCCGCGGCGCATGATCCATGGTTAGGTTTCCAGTCTTTGGGGGTTTTTGGGGCGGAGAAACAAGATTCTAATAGTTTCCTAAGATTCTTGTTCCCCTCCGGAAAAACAGCGCCCTTGGTGTCAATAACCACAAGAACATGCGATGCGCCATCGCATATGATGTGTCGGGATTGGGGACTTGGGATTTGGCCGCAATACTCAACGGGCAAATAAGGAGGGGCCTTGTATGCACGGCTAAGAAGATGAGGATACCTATTAGGCATCTTAGGTCATACTTCAATAGCCGGTGGTCCTTCTTGAGAGGTCCAGGATTTTCAGATGTGAACGGGGTTTTAGCGGATACTTCGTTCATATACCCTAATTCGTTCAAAATGAGAAGTTCGTATTTGCGTTGGTGTAACGCAATCCCTTTCTCAGTTTGAATAATCTGGATATTCTTGAACTCTGTGGCTTTAGCCAGGTCTTTGCATCTGAATCCCTTTTTCTCAAAGTGTGCGACCATCTTGAGGTGTTCGGACCTAGTCGCAGCGTGGCATCCGTCATCGACATGGCAGGATAGGAGTTGTGTGGTTTTGAGACTGCTCCCATGTCTTATGAAGGAAGCTCTATCGAGCGTAAAGGTTCTGAACTCAAGTTCCCCCGTGAGTTCCCCGTACAAAATATCGTACCACAACCGACCAGATTCCGGGTGGCCGTATAAGGCCTTCTTTAAAAGCCAAACGTAATCCTCCAATTGGAATTCGGGCGGTGGTCTTACATAAATGTTGTATGGATTTTAGCGTGGAGATAGGCCGTGGTAAAATCGATCAATCATAAGTCGATCCCAAAACATGCAGCGTAAGCATGAGTAAAATTGTCCGATGTTGATCGGTAGGGGAGTAAGTCTTTCTAGGGTCATACTGGGCGTATGCCTTCAAAAGGTCCCCTCTCAACGTAATTCGGGCTTTATGGAACTCATCTAGCGTACCCTGTTGTTTGACGGTGTCTATCCATTCTACTGGAATGATTGGTGTCCCGGACATTCTAGCTTCCTTTTCTTTGCACCAAACAAAAGCCTTAAGGTCTTTCAGCTGCTCGAACTCTTTCTGACGAGCTTGCTTACGGTCTTTCGGTTTCTGTATCACCGGGAATTCAGGAAATTTCTCACTGACAAGACAATATTCTGCACGTTCTTCCCGGGCGCATACCGTGACATGTGCGCTCCTGGTCCTTCCCGAGATAATGTTTTCCCCTGAAATTTCGCCTTGTTTATGCGATCGCCAATTAAAGCTGTGTTCAGCCCTTGGCTCTGCCACCGTTTCCCTCTCCCCTCGACAAACGCAAATTCTGACGTAGTCAAAGTTTAGGCCACCCGCATTGGGCGCGGTGACTTCACTTTGATTCTCGTCGTCATTTGTGGTGGTCGATTGGGGTGGTGGTTTTACCGGGATATGAGCAACGGCATACTTGAGAATTTCCGTATCAATCACTTTATCGGTAACGCCGTCATCAAAGAGGACCGAGTGTGCCGGGAAACGTTTGGTTTTACGGACAACTGGGGCAGCGGGTGCAGAAACCGTTCCTTTGCTAACCGCAGTTTGCCAATTATCCCCGTAAGTTTGCTTTGCCCATCCCTCTCCCCACGCTTTAGCCGGAATTTCCATATATATCCCAGACAAATCTCGTCTCTCTTTGGTCCTATGTTTCTTTTTCGTGACTTTCGCCTCCCCGTGATCCCCACTGAGCTTAGGGGTCATACCTTTCGTGGTCGGAGGTACTAGGGGTGGTGGGTCAGATCTGCCCTCCCTGACTTCCACTGCCTTAGTATCGCCGTTTCCTGTATTGGGGTCATTGGGGGGCGCCTTGTGTGGGGGCAATCCGGATGATAGACCCCCGGCTGGGGAAGTGTCTCCCCAGTCGGAAATACCTCTACCAAGATCTCCTCCGAAGCATTACCTTGACTTTCTGGGTGTTGTGGGGTTCGTTGGGGTTCGGGAGGGGGCAATGCCATTTCACCGAAAACATCTCAGAGGTGTTTGTCCCTGCTAGAGATTTAGATGCATCTACTGTGCTCCCTCTTCCCCAATTTCCAGACATCGAACACGACATCACGAACATTACCGTGTATTTTCCTTTCAACTGGATCGTACACCCGATAATATCCGGTATTCCGTTCGTACCCGAGAAATATTACTCTCTTTCCCCTCTCGCCTTTCCCCCTCTTAGCATCCACTTTCATAAAAGCCATGCACCCTATAGGTCTGAGGTGATGTAGCATGGGTTTACGTTTGTGGATGACCTCGTAGGGGGATTTCCCTTTGAAGGGTCCATGAGCGATGGGCAAGAGATTGCTGAAATACGTCGCGGCTTTCTCTGCTTCCACCCACATAGAAGGTGGAAGTTCGGCGTCGCTAAGGATAGCTCTGGCGGGCCCACCATTGGTTTTGTGGGACCTCTCTACCTTAGCGACGACCTGTTTCTCCCCGGTCGGGACCTCGAGAAAGACCGGCTGATTTACGGCAACCCACTCTTTGAACTCTTTATACATGCCGTACTCTTGGTCGCAAGTAATGAACTTAACCTTCTTTCCCGAGTGTCTCTCAAAGAAAGCAGTAGCCTTGAGAAAACAAGGAAAAAATTCATTCTTGTGACGCAAATAGTAATCAAGTCCAAAGTTGGACCGGCTAAGCACTTAACGGTAAATTTATATCGCTTACCGTCCCATGATATCGTATTCCACCAACCCTGGGTATCCATGGAGATGTGGATCCCGGGTCGGTGCTCTACGATATGATGGTTCCTTTTGAATTGTGGTGTCTTTTTGATCTTATTCCACAAATATTATTGCGTTCTCTCCACTCTTTCCCCACTATCTTTACTCCCTATACTTAGCTATTCTTTCCATGGCTTTTGACCCTCTGTGCTTACATATGCGGTGAAATAAAGTGGCGTGTATGTTTTCATGGTAGTGGGGACGGACAACAGGACACAACACCTTGTCATCCTCCTGCTTTGCTCTCTCACCTCTCTCTGTGTCTATCTCAGTAGAAGGTACGTAGGTACGAGACACATCACATTGCCAACCACATATACAAGGAGACGAAGAACAGTATATGTCATGATATACAGGTCAGTTGGCATTTTGAGAAAGGTGAGAGGACAGTTTTCAAGCTTGTGCCCCAGAGTCCGATGAATCATCAGACTCGGGAGCATCACTTGTTTCAGGAGGAGGGGTAGGTTGGGTGGTTGTTTCCGTGTTGAGGGGACACTGTGTGGTGGGTTCATACCACTTATTGGGGTTGAGGGGTTTGGTCCCTGGGGCGTCAAAAACCATGAGGTTGTTAAGTAGAGCTCTCCCCCTAGCTACTATTTGTTTCTCCTCGATTCGGATAGGTTTGTTTAGGACGATGACCTGATTATTTTGATGCACTACGGCGAACCCTTTTCGCACCCATGCTGAGGTTGCGTCCAGCCCATACTTTAATGCGGGTTATAGGTGGTATGTGAATCGAAGACACAGACTTCATCCCCGTGAGAACCAGAGAGGTTCATTTGGACCTTGCCTTTATACTCAGTCCGAATACTCCCTTTTGCAATTCTGAACCTCTGTGGGGCCTTCACAAGTTTGACGAATGTGGTTTTGTCGGGAGACTGTGTTTCACTCGCACCATTGTCATCTACCCACACAATACTATTGGCTTTAGTGTCGCTGTCTGTTTCATTCCCCATCAACATAATAGCACATTCAGCATGTGAGTTGTCTTGTGTTGCAGTGTGTGTGCTTTGAGCGTTAGTGCTAGTGTCGTCGGTCTGAGAACTATCCGTTGTTTCATCCTCTTCCGGCGGTGTCTTACCCCCCAACACGGCTTCAAGCTCCTCTATCTCTTTTAACATGTAGGGAAAAGAAGAGACAATGCCACGGGCAAATGGGTCTTCGTGTTTGGTGGCCATAGTTATTATACAGTCATGTATCGCATAATACACCTCTGTATAAAGCTCATCGTACTCCCCACTCCTAGTTACGATCTGTCCATCTTTCACTGTCCTATTCTTAAACCCTTGGGCGAGGGCATTTAGAAGTTGTTGCAACTCTTCAATGGGGAGAAGTCCCCCACTGCCCAACACCTGCTTACCCTCGACCGTCCCTACTTTCCCTTGTTCAGAGGTTGTAGGAACGGTTGGTTGGTTGTTTGGGGTTTCTCCCGGCTCTCTTTCAGGTGGGACAGACACAACACGAGACACAGGATGTGCATGAGTTAACAACACTGACGTCACAGATGTGGTAGGTGGTACGTGAGGTGCTGACAACATGCTTAAAGGCTGTGATTGGGATGTGGGCTGTGCTTGAGATGTGGGCTGTGCTTGAGGTGTAGGCAACGTAGATAAAGGAGGTACAAACTGTCCTATCCCTTCACCTACTCCTTCTACTCCCCCTACTCCTATTCCTCTCCTACTCATGTTCTGGGTAGTAGTGGTAGGTGTAGTTTAGATGAAGGACGAGTCACTGTGTGCTGTCTTCATAGGGGGATTTTAGTGAATAAGATAGTAGGTTCAATACTGAGAGCGTCGTAAGGGGGGAGAAGACCTAGGTTCAATTTCTCCTCATACTAAGCTAGTATTTCCTCCCTCTTTCTCTCTTGCTCAAGGTGCTTGCCACAGAAGTCATGATCTACTAACCTAGCAGCACGCGCCACCTCTTGCCCCTTTTCTCGCTGCCCCCAAACTCCACGAGCACCGGACACCCGTGTCAGGCACTGTTGCCTCACACTGCTTACTACTAGTGACATGACAACTATCCTTACGTATCGGTTTGCCGTGGAGGTTGAGGGGTGGGCCACCTACCTCACGTATGTGTATGGGATGCAGCCCTTTCACGAGTATTTTTACGTAATATGCCCTGGTACGTCTGAGTGCCCAGTTCTCTTCCAATGGTATGATCTGGTTAAGAGGGGTGGGGTCGCCAGCCATATCAAGAGAGGTCAAAAATTTATTCTCGTGAAGGGGTGGGATAGTTGGGCGAGTGTGTGTGGAGGCGTTTTGAATAGATGATGCATGCTTGTCCTCTTCTCCCCCTCGCACACTACTCTCTCGCTCACCCTCACCTCTATCTACTGCGTCAGGTGGCACAAATGCGTGTGGCAAAAGCGGTGTGTGGGGTGTAGATGAGAGGGGGGGTTCGTGTGTTTCGTTGTCTCCCTCTTCTTCCTCTCCCTCTCTTCTCATCATCATGATAGCTATATGATGGATGTACCCCACCTCTCCCTCGTCTTCTGACTCCGATTCTGACCTAGAAGAAGGCTCAAGGTTATCTGGTAAACTTGGGTCTTCTTCTTCGTCACTCTCTGAAGAGGAAAAAGAGGAAGAGGAAGGGGACTCAGCATTCAAGCTTATCATCTTCTTCTTCTTAATGAAATCAGATTCTTTCAGCTTTCTTCTCTCCTTGCTGCTCTCCTTCTTCTTCTTCTTACTTCTTGTCTCCTCTCTCTTATCCTGTCTGTCTGTCTTCTCAGACTGCCTGTCCTTATCCTTCTCTCTCACATGTCCTTTATCAGACACCCTAGCTCGTCTTCTAATAGGACACTTTAATGGACCATGTCCATCTTTAGGACATTCAGTCAGTTGACATTTGACAAGACAGAAAGCAATCCTATGGTCGGGGGAGAGGCAGTTCCAACACACGCCTTCCTCTCCCCCTCCCTGAGTACTATCTCCTGTCTGAGGCAGCTTGGGGTTCCTTTTGCTCTTAGTTGCCCCTACCAAATTGATAGTGATAGGGTCAGACTTAGAGCTTCCGGAACCGTATAGCTTACGTAACTTACCCTGAGAGACATGACCTTGAGCAAGTTGCTCCATGACCTTTAGGAAGTCATCTAGATTAGGTCTCTGATCAGGGAGTAAAGCTTGCCAGGACCTATTTTGATGGTACCTCTTGAAAGGTTGCATGTGCTTGAGCTTCCTCATGATCATATCTGTCTTCATGATCTCAGGAATCACACCCATCAACTTTTCCTGCTTCTTCAAAAGGGTAGTGTAGTTAGCTAGCCAAGCACTTACCTCACTAGGTTCCTTTGGGTAAGAATGATAGACTGCTTCTTGGTCCTCTTCAAACTTTATGAGGTCAATCCCCCCATAATGTTTCTTGAGGGCCAAGAAGCAGGCTACCCCATCGGTTCCCCCCTGTCTCATAATAGCCATCACTTTCCTATCATGAGCACAAGAAGTAAGAAAACATAGAGGAGTCTATTCAAACTTGCTTTCTTTTCTTTTTTCTGTGGCTCATGATACTGATCACTGAATCTTAATGCAAATAGCGGCTTGGGCTTGTTTCTCCCAGTCGCCATTGGCATCTCAGATTTTTTGTTCAGTAGGTATGATGGTTAGCGGTTCAGCAGATGCATCTCTATCCTCCTCTTTCTTGACCTTAGCTTCTGCTTCTTCTTGTTCGCCTGTTCCTTCTTCTTCCTCTCCTTTAGGTGATTTAAAGGGTGCGTTCGTAGGGGAGTCAGGAGGAACACAAACAGATAGTGGTTTAGCTAAGGTATGAGTCTGGAAACACGGTATCAATGATAGGATTTCTGGGTGCGTGACACCTGTTATAGATATAAAGGTGTATTCCCACAGCTCCCATTCTTTCCCATGATCATACTTAGGTGTTTCCAGCCTCATTTTGACTAGGTCAGAGTTATTAGATGCTATATTAGCGTAGCAAAGGGAGGAAGGTAGGAGAAAACCTCGACTACCACTCGGATTTGCTCTCACTATTTCTAGTGAAGCTAGATTAGTAAGTATTTGTTCGTAACGAACAGTTCGATTAAAATTAGGTGGCAGCCTTCCGCACGTTCCACCCCAGGTGTTTGTTGGCAGCCTTACGCACGTTCCAACAGCTCACCTGATTTGGTGACAGCCTTCCGCACGTCACCAGTTCGTTTGTTCTGTGGTAGCCTTCCACACACCACGAAAAACTCTGAAAAAAAGAATATGTGAATAAAGTTTATCAGACTTTACCGTACTACCTTTCACGCTTCAAGGCTTCATAATCTGTTAGACTATCTTAATAATCCGGAGTCAAAACTAAGCAATTCGTGATATCGTCTGTAGTATAAACTTTATTAGAAGAACGCGCCAAGACAAAGAGCGGGAACGTTTTTGGCAGGACACACGTAATGGCTCTAACGACACACATTACATATGCCGGCCCGTACTGTCTAACCTAATTAATATTGTATTAATAGGTCTAGCACTAGTAAAATATGTCATATTTTAGTCACTTGTAGGCATCAACCCCCGGATAGCCGGTAAAAAATACCTTTTCCTGGTGACAGGTGCACCAGCTTGTTTTTCAGTATTATTTGTCCGGATTGGACCTGAATGCCATTTTATTCCTGGTCTGTTGCCGTTTTCCTTTTTGGCTTCACTGAGCTAATAGAACGAGACATCATTCTCATTCTTGAGGACTGTGTTTGGTTGTATTACCGACTTTTTACGAGCTATCGTTGGGGGCATTACATTTGGAGTCCACATCACTAGGGTGATTTCTTTCTGCTTTGCCACACAGGCAACAGAGTGAATTTTCACTGACCTGTCTCACACGGGGACGTCAGACGAAAACAAATACTCCAACACAGCTCCCTCATAACTCTTTCACAAAACAAATAATTTGATTGGTCTCAAGCAGGTGTCTCGTACCCTCTAGCCCAATCAGTATCTGTGTGCTCACAAGGAGACATCAGATACAAACTCTCTGTCGTTCTTGCTGTTCTCACACAGAGACCAAGAAGAAGGAGGTGGACAGAAGAGTGAAGGAACACACACAAAACACAAACAAGCATAGGGACAGGAGCACAACACTTTACCCTTCTAGTTTGTGCATTTATCTGCATTATCTCACACATACGTCAGAGTATTTTTGCAAATCTCTGATCGTTTTCTAAAGGTAGGTCTGAGAACCTATCCGACCGACTGTCGACTTCTCAAGGAGAGCTTTTCTAGCTTCTCTATTACTATCTGTGTGTAGGTCCAAGTGCCTCATACTAGATACAATATAGAAAAGAAGGAGGAGAAAGTAATCTGAGTAAGGAGAACAAGAAATCGAAGAAAGTCAAAGACTATTTTTCTCAAACAAAAACAAACATACAAACAGTGTTTCATAGAGGACAGGGAATCTTATCCTACCCTCTCTATTAGTTTCTCTCTTCACTAGTCAATCGACTGAAGGAGGAACAGAACACAAACGAACAAAAACCAAACATAGGAGCTGACACTGTCCTCCTGTTGATCACTACTACGACATCATGTCGACAGAGACCGCCGAAGTGAGTGAATTCTCGGAGGCAGATCAAAGAAGAGAAGAAGAAGAAGCAGGAGGAGGAGGAGGAAGAGGATTGAATGAAGGAGGAGGAGAAGGATTGAATGAAGGAGGAGGAGGAGATGAAGGAGTAGGAGGAGGAGTAGAAGAGGGCTGGGATGATGAAGGAAGATATGGAGGAGACGAAGATGAAGGAGGATTTGAACAAGAAGAGACGGGAGGAGGAGCACATGGTAATTCCTTACCACCTGCCTACACGGGAGGAGGAGGACGAAAAATGATCGACTTGATTCATAGTGATGGAGAGGAGATCACAGTGGAGGAACAACAGTGGGTGCAAGACCACTATGACCTCACTAAAGAAGAGTTTGATAACAAGATGGGGGTAGAGAAGGACACCTATGTGTGGATCCCTCAGGATCAAAGAAGAGAGAAAAGTCGTGCTAAAAAGGATGTCTATATCCTATTATCAAACACAGCACAGCTCCTCGGCAAACTGGTCTCTGATCCAGAAGAGAGAAAGAAGATACAGCATATCAAGTTTGGGGACACACACACCCACCTTGAATTACTCGATGCTATCTTTGGGGTGTACACTCAAACCCTGATTTGGGAACGTACATACGGCCCACGATGTGAGGGTTACCTCCAGTACACAAACCCAAGAGCAACGGCCAGATTCCTCGCGACTGGTCAGGAGGCAGTCGATGTAACAAAAATGAAGACCAATCTGGGTTCGAAAAACTCGAGTGGCATATTTCATTTTTTTTACAATGGAACAACTGGTTTTACAATGGTTGCTCCGTCAGCACTGTTTCAAGAAGTGATGAGTGCATGCTCAAACATGGACTCGCTCACGGAGGCACATACGGCACAGGCAGGCGGTGTACCTGTTGGCGCACAAGCCACGTACACAAACAGAGTTGCCGGTTGGAAGAGACAGAGAGAGCCAGACCTGAAGACCGCATGTTGGAGGTGGTTCGCGGGCTTGCAGTGTAAGGCACAGATGGAGAACAGAGACTGCTCTTTCAATCATGATAGGCAGAACCCAACAGCAAGGGCAAATTTTCTGAGCAGGACGGAAGGCAAGGAACCGGGCCTTTTCAATATGCTTCAGATTGCCGCTGTGAACGAAGGTTGGTATGCCAATATGTGTGATGATGAGGAGTTACGAGAGGCAATCATTACCTACATGAAGAGGATGAAGGAGAAGAAGGAGGAAAGGGAGAGACAAAAGAACTTAAAGGCCTCTCAAAGAGGACGAGAAGGAGGAGCAGGAGCAGGAGGACGAGGAGGAGGAGGAGGAGGACGAGGACGAGGAACATGGAGAGGAGCCTCGAGGTGGCAGGGAACCCCTCAGAGAGGAAGAGGAGGAGGTCGGGGATATACCCCTTATGGAGGGAGAGCTGTTCGAGCTCCAGCCCTCCCACCCAGAGGAGGAGGAGGCTCGTGGGCAAGCTCCAGCCCAAATTTCGGTCGAGCTCAGGCCTGCAACACTGCCTCGGAGACCGATACGTCATCCTACCCGGACACTACTCAAGGTAATCGTTTCGAGGTGGTGGAATGACTGGAGGGGGAAGAAGAGAGGAAGGAGAAGACTGTGAAGTTTAACCCTAAAGTCACAGTGCTTTCTAATGCTGTTGTGCAGACTGGGCCAACGCTTCCTCTATGTGAAAACAAAGATGTGGGTACACAGAGACTGCAGCCCCAAGGTAGTCTCATACCCGTTCATACAGCACGGTTACCAATGATAACTGATGCAAATAGGAAGGCGAGACTTGCGATGGAGGCGACGAGGCCAATGGCAGACGTATCGCCTCGGCCAAGCAAACAACCACGAACAGACTCAATGTCTACGGTCGCGGCGGGTGGCGAGCAAAAAGACAATGTGTGTACTCAAGTACCACAAGACAATGTCGCTCAAATAGTAAACGCACCAGTACCGCAGAATAATAAAAATGTTAATGAGGTGAAGCAGGAGGAGAAGAAGGAGGAGTTGAAAAACTTAGAGACAAGACTCCAAAATTTGGAACGTAAAGTTCTTGTTCTCGCAGCCAATATACACAGGCCCGATGCTCTGTGTTATACGGAACTTTATTGTGAAACATTGAAGACAATATTAAAAGTTGGTAATGATACGATGGCGAATATTAATATTGTCGGCAGGAAGTTTTTTAATCGATACCGGGACTGGGTGGACGGAAATATGAAAAAGTCAACGGGCACTCTCAAAGGAGTGAGCAGCCGGACGGATATCACGGGAATCATCACACTGATCTTTAAATTGAAATCCGCACGAGTATACCGTATGGACCTCTATGTCGTCCCCGGTTACCACGGGTCAATATTACTATCGTATGACCAATTGGCTACGATGGGGGCTGTGATTGATTGCGCCGCACGGCGAGTGATATATGGAGTAAAAAGAGGAGAAGAGAACGATATTGATCCCTTCAACGCTACTGACTCTTATGAGGCTTATGAGCTGAGTCTAGCGACGGATCACAAAAAGATGGCCATCGCACATGAGGCACTTGAGGTGTACGTTCACCCCCATGTCGTAAGACCGGATGAACTGTCCTGGACCGACAATTGGGAATCCCAAGTGTGCACTGTCACAGTTCCGACATGCCATTGGGACAAAAAGTCTATTGATGACTTAATCGAGAAGCGAAAGGAGGAGATTATATGTGTCGCACAAAGAAGCCCGTCGTTGGCGAGATTCGCGGAAGGAGTAGGAACAGATGTCCATATTACTAACGGATACTGTTTCCATGCGAAAGTAGGAGAAGAAAAAAGGGAGGCGTTTGTACCAAGGAGAACGGGGCGAATCCCGGATACTCCACCAGAAACTATTAAAAGTTTTATTACTGATTTCTAGGGTGACGAGCCCACGTGGCCGCGTTCACTGTCTGAAGTGAAGAAATGCTTACGGACTTTATTCGAAAATAATAAGCCGTATACTATTATCCTGCCATATAATGAGAAGGCGATATGGGCGCAGGAAATAAGGGACCGGCTTATTGATCATCCTATACCGGTACCCTCTCGCAAGCAACAGCTAGTGGTGGCTTGTCGTATGGGAACTCGTGAGCAGAGCAGTGCATACAAGCGGAAGCTCAGAGACCTCGACAAGTTGAAATTGATACCGCAAGCATTCACATGCTTTGATGGTTTTTACACCCGTAAAGCTCCTTTGCAATACGCGAGACTCATTGACATGCTGGTGGAGCTCGGTAAAGATGATGAGCCGGACACGGTCACGTATGAAAAGACGGGCCTAGATGATGTCTCGGAAGAGGACTTAGGCTTGGAGGAGGACAGAGAACCCCTCAAGCAGCATAAGCAGATGTCTGATGAAGATTTTCAAGAGGCGGCGCGGAAAATATTGGAAGAAGGAGTAGGCACGGAGAAGGAGAAGGAGCTTTTAAAAGCCAAATTAGAGGCGAACAAGGAAATTTTTGACCCTCCACATGCAGGTGGTGTCAAGCCTGAAGATTTCACTGCGGTTATTTACAAAATACCGGGTGCGGAGCCGTCACCGGCACCACGAAGGGCGAATTTGAGTATACATGAGGCGAAGATAGCGGAGGAGCTAGCAAGACAGCTGCTCAATGAGGACTTTATTGAGAGATCAACATCCTCAATAGTCTCACAACCGAAAATAGTGCCGAAGCCAGGAGGAGAATGGCGCCTGACAGTTAACTATGCTCGTGTTAACAAGGTGCTGGAGGAAGAGAGAAATCCTCTCCCGACATTAGAAGAAGGAAGGAGAGTACTGCGGAATGCAAAATTCTATTCGGTCATTGACCTTAAGAATGGCTTCTGGCAGATACCACTGGAGGAAAAGTCCAGATGGCTGACGGCGTTTGTGGTGGGTATGGAAATATACCAATGGAAAGTGCTTCCGATGGGCCTCAAGCAAGCCCCAGGACTTTTCCAGAAGGCGATGCAGAAGATGTTGAGCAGTCAGTACGATGATTTGTCTGACGGTGGCTTTATGAGAAGGCGGGGACAGAAGGCGGGAGAATATGCATTTTGCTATATCGATGACATTATCGTATACTCTAACACAATGGAGGAGCATATCGATCATTTGTCCGATATATTCAGGCGCATCGGAGCTTTTGGCCTGAAGTGCAATATAAAGAAGTGTCAACTTGCCAAGACGAGTGTGACATACTTAGGGTACGAGATCTCCCATAATCGAGTCTCGATATCCAAAGAGAAGAGGGAGGAGATTATGAATCGACCGATACCGAAGAACCGCACTGAATTGCACTCATTCCTTGCGATGGCGCAATACTATAGCCAGTTTATACCCGATTGGGGTGCAACACGGGCTAAGTTGGAGAAAATGATAGATTTTGGAGACTTTGAGAAGTGGGGCGAAGAGGCTTTGCAAGCGTTTCATGCGCTCAAAGATCTCATTTACAAAGACCCGAAAGACGGAGGACTGGTGTTAACGATGCCCGACTTTACGAAACAATTCGTAGTCGATACAGACGCATCTAAGTTTGCGATTGGGGCTGTATTACAACAAGAGGATGAGGAGAAGAAATTACGCCCAATCATGTTTATTAGTAGGAAGTTGTGTGCGGCGGAGAGAAACTATTGCACAAGGCAAAGAGAGGCGTTGGCGGTAGTATGGGCCCTCAAGAGGCTCAGAGAGTATTTGTGGGGAGGACCTCAATTTACTGTCAGAACTGATCATCATAACCTGTTATGGTTGATGAATCATGAACAGACGGGACGGCTGGCGCGGTGGCAAGCGTTCTTGTCTTGTTTCGATTTTACAATGGTCCATCTACCGGGAAAGCGAAATGTGGTCGCTGATAGCCTCTCTAGGCTAGAGTTTAACTCAGAAGTATCGGCGTTGGTGTCCACGGTGGAGATGGAAGACTTGTCCACTGACAAGGTGTATGAGGTCAGCCACATTGAGGCGATGGAGATGGCGAGTGGAGTCCGATATGACCGCACAGGTCTACGGTACAGTCCACAAGGCCCGGATCACGGGATATGTTGTGAGCTACATACCCAGGAGGACGCTGAGTGGTCCTATGAGGTATATGAGAATGCGAAGGCGAACATAAGAGAGGAAGAGGAGACGCAGGAAGTTTATGCGGAGCCTCCTCAAGAGCGGAGAAGTGACCTAGACGATGACCCGGAAAGAATCGGGGTACGGCTAGAAGATGGTACTATCCATATAGCCTCGCCTACCGCATGGAGGCAACAACAGGCTCAAGATCCGGAGTTTAAAGAACTGATACAGTTATATCAGAACCCGGATGAGCTACGGATGACGAAAGCGATCAAAGATCAGATGAAGGAGATGGGATGGAGAGATGATCTACTGTGGTACAAGGGCCTTCACGGTCGCTATGCGTCACAGCCGGACAAATGGACCCTTTGGGTACCGGAGAGTCTGAGACGATTTATATTTGTCGCAGCCCACAATTGCCCACTTTTGGCGCATCCGGGTCGACAACGAACTCACATGTTCGTAGCGAGGCGATTCTGGTGGAAGAAGATGAAGGAGGAGATAGATCAGGCGGTGGATGCATGCATCCCGTGCAAGATAAACAAAACACCACTGAAGGCAAATTTCGGCCTGCTTGGCGAATTTCCTCTTCATGCGGGGATGTTTGAGTTTATACACATTGATCATGTGGGACCTTTCCCAGAATCGAAGGATGGTTACAAATACCTCCTTACGGCTATTGACAGAGCCACCAACTATGTGTGGATCATCCCTGTCAAAGACGTTACCGGCAAGACGACGGCCGAGGCGCTGATCGATAGGATCATCTCACAGATCGGAGTACCAAGAAAGATATGTTCTGATCGAGGCACGGACTTTAATAACGAGGTCATCGACAAACTATCTAAGTATTACGGGATGAAATGGCAATATGTTACTGCCTATAACCCGCGAGCAAATGGGAAAATCGAGCGGGTACACAGACCCCTCAAAGCCTCGCTAAAGATGTATTGCACGAAGAAGGAGAATCAAAGAGCATGGGTCGAGGCAGCACCATCATTTGCGTTTGCAATGAACTGTCTACCCTCTACGGCGTTAGGAGGCTCGAAGAGCTCAATCTCGCCATATCAGTTAGTATATGGGCGTGAGCCTGATATCCCGACTTCGCTCCTTCACCCAAAAGACACTTGGGCGGATGCGGATGAGTTGTTTGGGATGAGACTTAGAGTGAAGATGGAGGCGGAACAAATAGTCAGGGCGCATAGAGAGGCGGAGCGCCGAAAGACTGATGCTGAAGGGGTGCGACAAGCGCACTTGGATCAGATCAAGTTCCAGGTCGGGGATATTGTACTATTATACCATCCTCAAGTCCCGAAGGGAGTCAGCTCTAAGCTGTTCACTCACTGGAAAGGACCTTATCAGATTATGGAACAGACGGGACCTCTGAATTACAAGATCAGGGTAGAGGGAAGGTGCAAATTGTGTATGTAAGAAGGCTGATTAAGTATGATCCCTTCTTACTGGAAGATGAATCCGTTGAGGAGGCGTTAAAACGGATGAAGGATGATTTCAAAGAGGTGCCGCCCATCCACAAGGAGGCTGGCATAGACCAAGACGATGCTTATCGGGCACCGATAGCTGAGAAGGAGGAGAGTGAGGTGGACAGCAAGGAAAAGACTGACCGCATAAGCGCGGTGGGGACTCAGTCCAAGTCTCCGCGAGAGCATAGCGGAAAGAAGGAGAAGATCACAGAGGCGCAGCTAAGGAGAGCGCGGAATGATCTTATCAACGACCAACCGAGGAAGGCGATGAGGTCGATGAGATCAAAGGACGTCCACCAGGAGGAGGAGGGGACGGACACTGACCCAAACGCGGGCAACGTTGAGATTGTCCATGAGCGATGGAAGGAAGGCGATGCGATAGCAACCATCGCATGGGTGAAAAATGTTTTCTATCTGATGAGACCAGCGGAACAACATGTCGCTGATGACACTCTCTCAGACTTATACTTGATGCGGGTCGTGGCGGTCCCACGACAGATGCGTGTCACACGGACACTCAAAATATCATCAGCCGCAAAGATAGTACAACCGATACTCCAGTTCTGGAGAAGTATGGACCCGGTTGAGGTTCCAAAGGCAAGACATTATCTGCCAGTATATAAAGACGCAAAAAGTCTCGAGACATGGGATGATACAATTACTCCCAGAGACAAGGATTACACTGCGTGGACCATTCAGACACTGCCAAGAGGAGTGCTTGATGTCCCTTTTGAATTATCGTTGGGCGGAATCCCTAATAAGATCTGGGACATTCTCGAACAGTCAAAGTTCGATCTGACTTTTGTTGGTGGTCCTCCACCAGGCAAAGAAATCCGCGCCAGACGACGAAGGCAGTGACAAAGAAACTATTTTTCTTTATGAGTCTCAAATAAACTGATTGATTGCCCACGGCGTATCATGATTTGATCATGCATCATCAGTTATCAATATGAATATTAAAAAGACTCAGTGATATAACTTGGCATTCGATCGCAACATACGAGTACGAAAGGTCGATCGACGATGATACTACACCGTATACGGGGATCGCTAGTGTATTGAGCGATGGTGTTCCCGGGTATGGCCCTTTCCAAGTCCTGGGATGATGTTCTCGAAAATGAAATGTTCTCTGAAACTTTCATTAAATTATTTTTTACGATAGATTATATACTGTCGTACCTGAGCACGGTCAATCTCTACTTGTGTCGGTATATCGCAGGGTCGGGTACATACACCTCGACTTCGGATATAGCTATTAGGACTGGCCCCCTAATACTATATCATAGGATATCCGCCTTATACAAGGGTATGTTATTAAAAAAGACAATGTACTTACGATCTCCCTGTGAATAATAATAATAATAATAATAAGAAGAAGGAGATCAAGGGGGGAATACAGCACCACGTTGCTTGTATTTTTTTTATTAATAGTACGTTTGTTCTTGACATACTGCCGAAAAAAAATTTGAGGGGAAGGAGTTCAAAATTTACAAGAAAGGCTAGAGAATCCGCTTTGACGTGCCGTATGAGGATATATTTATTGTCTTTTAGCGTCTATCCGTGGGTCGATGCGCTGTGTGGCATGACTCCATAGCGCATACTATTTGCAGAAAGAAATCAGAAGGTGTATGACGAAAATGCTATTTCAGTCATAAAATCGGGAGGGGGTACTGTAGGCATCACCCCCCGGATAGCCGGTAAAAAATACCTTTCCTGGTGACAGGTGCACCAGCTTGTTTTTCAGTATTATTTGTCCGGATTGGACCTGATGTCATTTTATTCCTGGTCTGTTGCCGTTTTCCTTTTTGGCTTCACTGAGCTAATACAACGAGACATCATTCTCATTCTTGAGGACTTTGTTTGGTTGTATTACCGACTTTTTACGAGCTATCGTTGGGGGCATTACACACTGTCTTGTGAACAGTTAAGTGAACATGAGCATGTTTTTATTAATTACAAAAATCATAGTTTACTCCTCAGGGGGGGGGTAAATGAAGCAGTACGTTGGCAGGTCCAAGTAGCGGGATAGCTTCCGAGTCATTAAACTCTGCGTCAACTTGAGTGATATTAAAATAGACTCCTTTGAAAACATCTCAAGAAAAACTGGCATATATACGAAGGAAGCGCATCAGTAAAAATTCCCCGCCGCCCATGCTTTTTCTCTCGACACCCGTTTTCGCAGCTCAGAAAATTTCCGAAAATCTGAGGCGGGAAAATTTCCATACTAACGTGATCGTGTTAATTTTATCAGCGACTCCAGATTGTTACAATAATACGATACAATATTTAATAACAGATAACTGTCCTAACAATATGAAGACTGTGGAATACCTAAAGTCATACTAGGGACTCCGTGGCCGCCAGATCAAGAATAACCCACAGACCGGAACGGTAAGTATTTCCATTCTAAGTTATTAATATATACCGGGTGGGCCGGCATAATACTATGGCATCGTCAAAGCGAAGGCTCTTGTCTGCGATCAGTTGCACAGGAAACGCACAAAAGCTCATAACCCAATAGACAATACAAAAGCCTCCGCAATACTTCTCGTCGTTGTACCGGCAACCGGTGCGTCCCCCTCTTACTTGGTCGTATTAATAGAATTCACAGAACGAAGAATTTAACAATGCGAACAATTTCCGCCATTTCAACAACTGAAGTCAAAAAGATGTATATACTGTCCAGAAAACGAACCACGAAACGTACTGATATGGGTGAAAAGCGTAATGGTAAAAAGCTGGTGCCACCAGTACTAGAACAAGTACTAAAAGGTCCTGCATCAATAACTAATCCTGCATTAATAACTAATCCTGCATTAATAACTAATTACGACTACTAACGCATAAAAAAGTAATCGCGGACATAACTGAGGAGGAAGGGTCTGATTACAAATGTCCAATGATACCAAGGTCAGCTTCTGAGGACCCGCAACAGACAGAAACTGACCGCCGATGAATTGTCTTTTTTTACGCAAGCACTGTTTTAATGTCCTTACTAGTACTGAGTACATAGCTTAAGGAGAAAGTGATAAATTAAACTAATGAAATCGTCCTGAATATATTGACTTCCATTTCAGAGTTCTATACGCATATTGAAATTCACATCTGTAATACTTTTCGCAGCGTACTTATCAATATCACTTCCAATATGCAACCAATAAAGAATCGGAGATTTTCATAGAAAACGAGTCCTACTCCGTACACTAGGCTGAGCCATTCTGCACGTGCTTATTGCTCAGTCCATTACCATTCTCCTCGCTCTTGCCTCCTTGCCGCGCCAGATATTCCGGGAGATCACGCTTAAAAGCGCCCTGCAGTGGAACAAGCACTCATGAGACCAAAGGAACAATATGCGACCCAAGTAAATTTTTACTAAATAATAGAAAAAATATAAAGAGAAAAGAAAGCAAGACAGGCAGAAAAGAAAGACAAGAGACAAAATAGAAGAAACGAAAATAAATAAATAAATGAACAAGTCAAACAAAGCAAATAAATCATATCAATGAATGAAAGGAACGAAAAGAAAGAAAGAAAAGAAAAAAGAGCAAGAAAGGAAAAGAAAAAGAGAAGATAAAGAAAAAGAAAAAAAGGAAAGAAAGAAAGAAAGAAAGAAAGAAAGAATGAAAGAGAAGACATCTGAACCTCGGGCGGGGGGACACGTCCTGCGTCCACATCTACGGGGATCAGACGAACCAACACGCCAATAGGAAACAGCCCAGACAATCCAAACAGGACAGAGACGCCCCAATCTTCGATGCTCAGAGGCACAGTGTCGGTAAATTTTCCAAACACTTGCACCATCGCAATTTGCATGAGGACCGTGAAGACAAGGATCGCAGGGAAATACATATTGTCAAAAAAAATTTCGAACACATTTTGCTCCGCATTAACTTTGCGCGAGTTGATTTCATTGAAAATTTGCATCCACACAAAAGTATTGAAGATAATTGTGAAATGTTTATGATGGTCATCCGGATCACCCGGAAAAGCGTCGTTAACCACGGTTTCGGGTGTGAAAAGGAGAAAAAGCAAAACAGCCAGCTGCCAAAACGTTTGGCACAAGATGTTGCGCCTGCCAACAAAAAGAATAGTTTACATTTTTTCTAACACATACCGTGAGCAGCAGTACCACATGACTTTCGAGATAATGTTCACGTTAGGGTCATAGGGTGTGCGATCAAGCAACGCGTCGGTTGGTTTCTCCGTCCCCAGCGCAAGGGCTGCCATGGTGTCCATGATGAGGTTGACCTGCACATTCACATGTCACCATTTGTAAACAGTTTGTTCTGCTAAGACTACGTGCCTACCCATAGAAGCTATTACCGACTTTTTACGAGCTATCGTTGGGGGCATTACATTTGGAGTCCACATCACTAGGGTGATTTCTTTCTGCTTTGCCACACAGGCAACAGAGTGAATTTTCACTGACCTGTCTCACACGGGGACGTCAGACGAAAACAAATACTCCAACACAGCTCCCTCATAACTCTTTCACAAAACAAATAATTTGATTGGTCTCAAGCAGGTGTCTCGTACCCTCTAGCCCAATCAGTATCTGTGTGCTCACAAGGAGACATCAGATACAAACTCTCTGTCGTTCTTGCTGTTCTCACACAGAGACCAAGAAGAAGGAGGTGGACAGAAGAGTGAAGGAACACACACAAAACACAAACAAGCATAGGGACAGGAGCACAACACTTTACCCTTCTAGTTTGTGCATTTATCTGCATTATCTCACACATACGTCAGAGTATTTTTGCAAATCTCTGATCGTTTTCTAAAGGTAGGTCTGAGAACCTATCCGACCGACTGTCGACTTCTCAAGGAGAGCTTTTCTAGCTTCTCTATTACTATCTGTGTGTAGGTCCAAGTGCCTCATACTAGATACAATATAGAAAAGAAGGAGGAGAAAGTAATCTGAGTAAGGAGAACAAGAAATCGAAGAAAGTCAAAGACTATTTTTCTCAAACAAAAACAAACATACAAACAGTGTTTCATAGAGGACAGGGAATCTTATCCTACCCTCTCTATTAGTTTCTCTCTTCACTAGTCAATCGACTGAAGGAGGAACAGAACACAAACGAACAAAAACCAAACATAGGAGCTGACACTGTCCTCCTGTTGATCACTACTACGACATCATGTCGACAGAGACCGCCGAAGTGAGTGAATTCTCGGAGGCAGATCAAAGAAGAGAAGAAGAAGAAGCAGGAGGAGGAGGAGGAAGAGGATTGAATGAAGGAGGAGGAGAAGGATTGAATGAAGGAGGAGGAGGAGATGAAGGAGTAGGAGGAGGAGTAGAAGAGGGCTGGGATGATGAAGGAAGATATGGAGGAGACGAAGATGAAGGAGGATTTGAACAAGAAGAGACGGGAGGAGGAGCACATGGTAATTCCTTACCACCTGCCTACACGGGAGGAGGAGGACGAAAAATGATCGACTTGATTCATAGTGATGGAGAGGAGATCACAGTGGAGGAACAACAGTGGGTGCAAGACCACTATGACCTCACTAAAGAAGAGTTTGATAACAAGATGGGGGTAGAGAAGGACACCTATGTGTGGATCCCTCAGGATCAAAGAAGAGAGAAAAGTCGTGCTAAAAAGGATGTCTATATCCTATTATCAAACACAGCACAGCTCCTCGGCAAACTGGTCTCTGATCCAGAAGAGAGAAAGAAGATACAGCATATCAAGTTTGGGGACACACACATCCACCTTGAATTACTCGATGCTATCTTTGGGGTGTACACTCAAACCCTGATTTGGGAACGTACATACGGCCCACGATGTGAGGGTTACCTCCAGTACACAAACCCAAGAGCAACGGCCAGATTCCTCGCGACTGGTCAGGAGGCAGTCGATGTAACAAAAATGAAGACCAATCTGGGTTCGAAAAACTCGAGTGGCATATTTCATTTTTTTACAATGGAAATAAAGGCCTTGGAGGAGGGGAAGGCAGAGATGGAAAAAAGCATTAAGGCAGCAGGAGAAACTCATCCTGTGATTGATGAGTTAGAGAAGACCGACAGAGTTCTGACCAAGATCAGACTGTTGATGGGTGCGTTACTGCACAAGGAGGCATGGAAGAGATGGATTCCTACCAAGGATCACTCTGTCCTTAAATCACTTAGTAACGCACCACCGGTCGCCAACAAAGCAGGTGTTGACCAATATGTGGAGAAATATAATTTTCTCAGATCTGCTTCTGAATTGGTGGCCTTTATCACTCATGCTCAAAAGCTGGTGATATCTGAGAAGAAGAAGGCGAAAGAGAATGAGGAGTTCGAGAAGACGATGAGACTGGAAAGAATGAAAGCAAAAGTGAGTGGTGCAAAGGCACACCCTCCGACATATTTGACCCCACCAGCTCCTGCCCCACCAGCCCCTGCACCCTCGGGCTCAACTACGGTGGTGGTCACAAACACGGAGAAGAAGGACAGACAGAACATCATAAATGCCTTCAAGGGGAAGAAAGGAGGAGTGGCAAGTCTCATGCTATATGCCAAGACGAGCTCAGACAAAGACTCTGATGCTTCGCTTTTGAGCAAACTCAAAGAGATCAATGCCTGCATGAAGGCTTTTCCTTGCGACGAAACGCAGGAATACGAGGCCCTTGTTACTGTTTTTGATCAATCTCTAGTCTCGGAGGGATTTGATCTGACACAGTACAAGTTTTTGAGAAAGAAGGAGGAGATTAAGAGAAACAATGCAACAGGCCTAGACGCTCAGTGTGAACTGGCGGTGGCCACACTCATTTCATATTTTCAATCTCATGGATACCAGCATCTCTGCACTGGTACTCTCATAGGATTTGAAATCTTTGAGACAGTGGCGATGAGTTTGAGGAGTGCTGTTGGCTTGGCGGCGACCCTTACGGAGGTAGTTTCCTCCTATGGGCTATTCTATGGCCGCAAGTCGATCATCCTCTATTTCTTTTCGGCGTTACACACAGTTAACCCGAGTAAGCTTACTCAGCTCATACAACAATGCTCGACGTTTAGCTCAGTGAAGTCCAAGAACTTTCTCGAGACACACGTGTTCGAAAATACGGTTCAAAGCGTTGCTCCGTCAGCACTGTTTCAAGAAGTGATGAGTGCATGCTCAAACATGGACTCGCTCACGGAGGCACATACGGCACAGGCAGGCGGTGTACCTGTTGGCGCACAAGCCACGTACACAAACAGAGTTGCCGGTTGGAAGAGACAGAGAGAGCCAGACCTGAAGACCGCATGTTGGAGGTGGTTCGCGGGCTTGCAGTGTAAGGCACAGATGGAGAACAGAGACTGCTCTTTCAATCATGATAGGCAGAACCCAACAGCAAGGGCAAATTTTCTGAGCAGGACGGAAGGCAAGGAACCGGGCCTTTTCAATATGCTTCAGATTGCCGCTGTGAACGAAGGTTGGTATGCCAATATGTGTGATGATGAGGAGTTACGAGAGGCAATCATTACCTACATGAAGAGGATGAAGGAGAAGAAGGAGGAAAGGGAGAGACAAAAGAACTTAAAGGCCTCTCAAAGAGGACAAGAAGGAGGAGCAGGAGCAGGAGGACGAGGAGGAGGAGGAGGAGGACGAGGACGAGGAACATGGAGAGGAGCCTCGAGGTGGCAGGGAACCCCTCAGAGAGGAAGAGGAGGAGGTCGGGGATATACCCCTTATGGAGGGAGAGCTGTTCGAGCTCCAGCCCTCCCACCCAGAGGAGGAGGAGGCTCGTGGGCAAGCTCCAACCCAAATTTCGGTCGAGCTCAGGCCTGCAACACTGCCTCGGAGACCGATACGTCATCCTACCCGGACACTACTCAAGGTAATCGTTTCGAGGTGGTGGAATGACTGGAGGGGGAAGAAGAGAGGAAGGAGAAGACTGTGAAGTTTAACCCTAAAGTCACAGTGCTTTCTAATGCTGTTGTGCAGACTGGGCCAACGCTTCCTCTATGTGAAAACAAAGATGTGGGTACACAGAGACTGCAGCCCCAAGGTAGTCTCATACCCGTTCATACAGCACGATTACCAATGATAACTGATGCAAATAGGAAGGCGAGACTTGCGATGGAGGCGACGAGGCCAATGGCAGACGTATCGCCTCGGCCAAGCAAACAACCACGAACAGACTCAATGTCTACGGTCGCGGCGGGTGGCGAGCAAAAAGACAATGTGTGTACTCAAGTACCACAAGACAATGTCGCTCAAATAGTAAACGCACCAGTACCGCAGAATAATAAAAATGTTAATGAGGTGAAGCAGGAGGAGAAGAAGGAGGAGTTGAAAAACTTAGAGACAAGACTCCAAAATTTGGAACGTAAAGTTCTTGTTCTCGCAGCCAATATACACAGGCCCGATGCTCTGTGTTATACGGAACTTTATTGTGAAACATTGAAGACAATATTAAAAGTTGGTAATGATACGATGGCGAATATTAATATTGTCGGCAGGAAGTTTTTTAATCGATACCGGGACTGGGTGGACGGAAATATGAAAAAGTCAACGGGCACTCTCAAAGGAGTGAGCAGCCGGACGGATATCACGGGAATCATCACACTGATCTTTAAATTGAAATCCGCACGAGTATACCGTATGGACCTCTATGTCGTCCCCGGTTACCACGGGTCAATATTACTATCGTATGACCAATTGGCTACGATGGGGGCTGTGATTGATTGCGCCGCACGGCGAGTGATATATGGAGTAAAAAGAGGAGAAGAGAACGATATTGATCCCTTCAACGCTACTGACTCTTATGAGGCTTATGAGCTGAGTCTAGCGACGGATCACAAAAAGATGGCCATCGCACATGAGGCACTTGAGGTGTACGTTCACCCCCATGTCGTAAGACCGGATGAACTGTCCTGGACCGACAATTGGGAATCCCAAGTGTGCACTGTCACAGTTCCGACATGCCATTGGGACAAAAAGTCTATTGATGACTTAATCGAGAAGCGAAAGGAGGAGATTATATGTGTCGCACAAAGAAGCCCGTCGTTGGCGAGATTCGCGGAAGGAGTAGGAACAGATGTCCATATTACTAACGGATACTGTTTCCATGCGAAAGTAGGAGAAGAAAAAAGGGAGGCGTTTGTACCAAGGAGAACGGGGCGAATCCCGGATACTCCACCAGAAACTATTAAAAGTTTTATTACTGATTTCTAGGGTGACGAGCCCACGTGGCCGCGTTCACTGTCTGAAGTGAAGAAATGCTTACGGACTTTATTCGAAAATAATAAGCCGTATACTATTATCCTGCCATATAATGAGAAGGCGATATGGGCGCAGGAAATAAGGGACCGGCTTATTGATCATCCTATACCGGTACCCTCTCGCAAGCAACAGCTAGTGGTGGCTTGTCGTATGGGAACTCGTGAGCAGAGCAGTGCATACAAGCGGAAGCTCAGAGACCTCGACAAGTTGAAATTGATACCGCAAGCATTCACATGCTTTGATGGTTTTTACACCCGTAAAGCTCCTTTGCAATACGCGAGACTCATTGACATGCTGGTGGAGCTCGGTAAAGATGATGAGCCGGACACGGTCACGTATGAAAAGACGGGCCTAGATGATGTCTCGGAAGAGGACTTAGGCTTGGAGGAGGACAGAGAACCCCTCAAGCAGCATAAGCAGATGTCTGATGAAGATTTTCAAGAGGCGGCGCGGAAAATATTGGAAGAAGGAGTAGGCACGGAGAAGGAGAAGGAGCTTTTAAAAGCCAAATTAGAGGCGAACAAGGAAATTTTTGACCCTCCACATGCAGGTGGTGTCAAGCCTGAAGATTTCACTGCGGTTATTTACAAAATACCGGGTGCGGAGCCGTCACCGGCACCACGAAGGGCGAATTTGAGTATACATGAGGCGAAGATAGCGGAGGAGCTAGCAAGACAGCTGCTCAATGAGGACTTTATTGAGAGATCAACATCCTCAATAGTCTCACAACCGAAAATAGTGCCGAAGCCAGGAGGAGAATGGCGCCTGACAGTTAACTATGCTCGTGTTAACAAGGTGCTGGAGGAAGAGAGAAATCCTCTCCCGACATTAGAAGAAGGAAGGAGAGTACTGCGGAATGCAAAATTCTATTCGGTCATTGACCTTAAGAATGGCTTCTGGCAGATACCACTGGAGGAAAAGTCCAGATGGCTGACGGCGTTTGTGGTGGGTATGGAAATATACCAATGGAAAGTGCTTCCGATGGGCCTCAAGCAAGCCCCAGGACTTTTCCAGAAGGCGATGCAGAAGATGTTGAGCAGTCAGTACGATGATTTGTCTGACGGTGGCTTTATGAGAAGGCGGGGACAGAAGGCGGGAGAATATGCATTTTGCTATATCGATGACATTATCGTATACTCTAACACAATGGAGGAGCATATCGATCATTTGTCCGATATATTCAGGCGCATCGGAGCTTTTGGCCTGAAGTGCAATCTAAAGAAGTGTCAACTTGCCAAGACGAGTGTGACATACTTAGGGTACGAGATCTCCCATAATCGAGTCTCGATATCCAAAGAGAAGAGGGAGGAGATTATGAATCGACCGATACCGAAGAACCGCACTGAATTGCACTCATTCCTTGCGATGGCGCAATACTATAGCCAGTTTATACCCGATTGGGGTGCAACACGGGCTAAGTTGGAGAAAATGATAGATTTTGGAGACTTTGAGAAGTGGGGCGAAGAGGCTTTGCAAGCGTTTCATGCGCTCAAAGATCTCATTTACAAAGACCCGAAAGACGGAGGACTGGTGTTAACGATGCCCGACTTTACGAAACAACTCGTAGTCGATACAGACGCATCTAAGTTTGCGATTGGGGCTGTATTACAACAAGAGGATGAGGAGAAGAAATTACGCCCAATCATGTTTATTAGTAGGAAGTTGTGTGCGGCGGAGAGAAACTATTGCACAAGGCAAAGAGAGGCGTTGGCGGTAGTATGGGCCCTCAAGAGGCTCAGAGAGTATTTGTGGGGAGGACCTCAATTTACTGTCAGAACTGATCATCATAACCTGTTATGGTTGATGAATCATGAACAGACGGGACGGCTGGCGCGGTGGCAAGCGTTCTTGTCTTGTTTCGATTTTACAATGGTCCATCTACCGGGAAAGCGAAATGTGGTCGCTGATAGCCTCTCTAGGCTAGAGTTTAACTCAGAAGTATCGGCGTTGGTGTCCACGGTGGAGATGGAAGACTTGTCCACTGACAAGGTGTATGAGGTCAGCCACATTGAGGCGATGGAGATGGCGAATGGAGTCCGATATGACCGCACAGGTCTACGGTACAGTCCACAAGGCCCGGATCACGGGATATGTTGTGAGCTACATACCCAGGAGGACGCTGAGTGGTCCTATGAGGTATATGAGAATGCGAAGGCGAACATAAGAGAGGAAGAGGAGACGCAGGAAGTTTATGCGGAGCCTCCTCAAGAGCGGAGAAGTGACCTAGACGATGACCCGGAAAGAATCGGGGTACGGCTAGAAGATGGTACTATCCATATAGCCTCGCCTACCGCATGGAGGCAACAACAGGCTCAAGATCCGGAGTTTAAAGAACTGATACAGTTATATCAGAACCCGGATGAGCTACGGATGACGAAAGCGATCAAAGATCAGATGAAGGAGATGGGATGGAGAGATGGTCTACTGTGGTACAAGGGCCTTCACGGTCGCTATGCGTCACAGCCGGACAAATGGACCCTTTGGGTACCGGAGAGTCTGAGACGATTTATATTTGTCGCAGCCCACAATTGCCCACTTTTGGCGCATCCGGGTCGACAACGAACTCACATGTTCGTAGCGAGGCGATTCTGGTGGAAGAAGATGAAGGAGGAGATAGATCAGGCGGTGGATGCATGCATCCCGTGCAAGATAAACAAAACACCACTGAAGGCAAATTTCGGCCTGATTGGCGAATTTCCTCTTCATGCGGGGATGTTTGAGTTTATACACATTGATCATGTGGGACCTTTCCCAGAATCGAAGGATGGTTACAAATACCTCCTTACGGCTATTGACAGAGCCACCAACTATGTGTGGATCATCCCTGTCAAAGACGTTACCGGCAAGACGACGGCCGAGGCGCTGATCGATAGGATCATCTCACAGATCGGAGTACCAAGAAAGATATGTTCTGATCGAGGCACGGACTTTAATAACGAGGTCATCGACAAACTATCTAAGTATTACGGGATGAAATGGCAATATGTTACTGCCTATAACCCGCGAGCAAATGGGAAAATCGAGCGGGTACACAGACCCCTCAAAGCGGTTAAAGTCTTAGCCTCGCTAAAGATGTATTGCACGAAGAAGGAGAATCAACGAGCATGGGTCGAGGCAGCACCATCATTTGCGTTTGCAATGAACTGTCTACCCTCTACGGCGTTAGGAGGCTCGAAGAGCTCAATCTCGCCATATCAGTTAGTATATGGGCGTGAGCCTGATATCCCGACTTCGCTCCTTCACCCAAAAGACACTTGGGCGGATGCGGATGAGTTGTTTGGGATGAGACTTAGAGTGAAGATGGAGGCGGAACAAATAGTCAGGGCGCATAGAGAGGCGGAGCGCCGAAAGACTGATGCTGAAGGGGTGCGACAAGCGCACTTGGATCAGATCAAGTTCCAGGTCGGGGATATTGTACTATTGTACCATCCTCAAGTCCCGAAGGGAGTCAGCTCTAAGCTGTTCACTCACTGGAAAGGACCTTATCAGATTATGGAACAGACGGGACCTCTGAATTACAAGATCAGGGTAGAGGGAAGGTGCAAATTGTGTATGTAAGAAGGCTAGGGTTAGGCGCGCCGCGCGAGCGCGCGCTCTGGTGGCACCTGCCACCGGCACGGACGGCACCCGGTGGCCGCACCGGTGGCTGGCGCCGCCGGTAATCTACGGTGCCACCGGCCACCACCTAACGCACAATGTTTTTCCCCTTCCCCCCTCCCCTCTCCCTTCTCCCTTCTCCCCTCCCGCGGCCGAACATTGTGCAGGCCCGGCCGCTGCTACCGACCAGGGTCTGCACACGGGTGGCACCCGCCACCGGCGGACGACGACCGGCGACCTGCCACCGGCGGACGACGACAGGCGACCTGCCACCTGCCACCTGCCACCGGCGGACGACGACCGGCGGACGACGACCGGCGACCTGCCACCTGTCACCTGCCACCGGCTGACGGCGACCGGCACTAAACAACACGACTGAGACGCACCGGCAGGAGCCGGATTCTTTCCCCCCCCCCGGCAGGCAAATTAACAGTTCGTTTTAGTTTAGGCTCAGTCACAAAACCTACCGAAGAAAGCAAACTACTGATAGGCCCCGCGATAGTCACCACCTGCCGCCAGCGGCCCAAGCAAGAAGCCCGACGGTCGGGGTGTGCCCGGGGGGCCCCCTCCCGGCCGGGCGCTAGCCGGGCGGAGTAAGTAACGCCAGCTACCCAATTGCGTCTGCTGTACTAGGCGGGCGGCGGCTGTGCGGACGAGAAGTCGGCAGCCTTGAACTCAGCAAGCTCTGCCTCCAGGACGCCGTTCCCCACCAAGCCCTTCCCCCCGCGCTCGGGGAAATACAAGCGCAGGCACGAACCGCACGAGAGACAGACTAGGCAGGGCAAGAGCAAGGTTGCGATGATGAAGCCGGCGGGCCTAGCGCTTGCCCTAGCGTACTCGCAGCCAAACAGTCCGCGGTAGTGGATCCTGCACGGCAGCAGCAGGTTCTGGCACTGCAGGTAGAGGTACAGGCGATGGCCGTCCAGTGTACGCCGCGTCCGGAAATCAACGCAAGACACCGCGTACCAACTGCTGTTGCCGCTGTCGTCAACAGCTAACGGGTCGGGCCCGGTAGAGAGAGAAGGATAGTAGAGCTTGCTTTCAGGGTCAGGGTCCAGCGTGGCCTTGACGATAAAAGCCGACGGGTCATTCAGCAAGTAGTCATCCGCGCGCAACTGCAGGGTGCTGACGTAGACGCGGGCCCCGGCTGGACACTCGGCAGAGAGCACGCCTGCCCCGGACCAGGCTTCCCCCGCTATCTCGAGCGTTTGGTCGCAACTTTCGCAGACGCAGGCGTTGTCCGCCCGGGCCAGGCACCAGCCACTGACGATTGCCCAGAACATTAGGAAGAGGGGGGACAGTGTTCCGCTAGGAGGGAAGCCCGTGGTGTTCGAGTGGCAGCGGCCAGGGGGTGCGGGGGGGCCAGCTCCCCCCTTCCCCCTCCAAGCGCTCGGCACGCTGGGGGAGGGAGAGGGAGAGTGGGCTGGGAGGAGGCCGCTAGGGGAGGGGGAAGAGCAACCGGGGGACTGGGAGGCGCGCCAGGCTCTGCCTCCCCGTGCGCCAGTGGGCCCGGCAGGCCCGGCGCGCGGCCGTCGTACCTTGGGCGGCGAACCGTGGCTAGCTAGCCGGGCGGGTACACCGTTTGTCCGGGCGGTTTGCGCCGGGCACGGGCTGGACGGGGGGCACGCCGGCCACACCGCCGCCGGCGGCAGGCCGAACGGCGCGCCGTACACGTGGCGCAGTCTGGGGCACTGGAGTCGTGCTAGCCAGGGTACAGCACGCCGTGGGCCGTGGACTCTCCCCTGGGGAAGAGGGAGAGGCGTGGCGGAGCTTGGTCTGGGAAGGGGGGGGGGGGGGCAGAACGCACTCTCTGCCTCCACTTCCGCCTCTCCGTTCCTCTCCCCCTTCTTCCCTCCCCCTTTCGGCTGGGCCCGCGGCGCCGGGGAGGAAGGGAGAGGTAAAAAGGGGGGCTGTTTCCTTTCTCCGGGGCGACACCTGACTGTTGCTAGCAAAGCACGGCGCAGCCATTGCCCCCCTGTGATTATCCACCCTCTTCTGGCCTCTGTGAGGATGTCTAGGGGACCTGTGGTCTTCCACCCTGCCCCCCTTGGGCTGGCGGCTCCCAACCCCTTTTCTCCTGGCCTCGGCCAGCTAGCGAGCGGGGGCGCTCCGGGCGCCCACCAATGCCGGCACTGCAGGCACCTCCCTTGGCTAGCACACACTGACTACCGAGAGCTTCGCCTTATCCGTGATAGCCAGACGGGTGCGTTAGAGGCCAAGCTAGTACAGGCGCGGACGGTCCCCTTGGATTGGCTGGTACAGCAGATAGGGCTCTGCTACGTTCCCCGCGGCCTGGCGTACTACGACAAGTGGACCCTACGGACGCTGACGAGCGACAGCAACATGCAGCTCTCCGCGGGGGAGAGGCCTTGGTCGACCGCGGGGACGGGTCAAAGGGCTTTCAGGGCGTACGAACTCGACGGCCAGGACTATACACTCACCCGCGCCACCCAGAGCGCACAGCTGCTCTCTTACTTTGCGTCACACGGCCTGGCCGTGACGGTCATCGGCGTCGTGTCAGTTGGAGCTGGCAGCCCCCGGTGGCTCCTAGTGAAGGAGCCCCGCGAGGACCAGGCGGTGCCAAACTTCGGGTCGTTCCTCCAGCGGTTGCTGGACGCGCTCGGCCTCTCACACACCATCTACAGCGGCTTTTCCCTCCGGGACGTGAAACAGTGGAACGAGGAGAAGCGGGCTAACTCTAACCCTAAGCCTAACTTCAACGGGGAGAAGCGGGCCTGCGCACTAATCTACGCCGACTCGGCCCAGTGCCTGCGCCTCGCGCCGGGAGGGCGCGATGCCGGGGAGCACCTGGACGAACGGGACGAACGGCTGCCGGATCCGCACGTCGCTCCTAACAAGACGCAGGACGATCTCCTGTGGCTCTGCAACGCGCTAGTGGTCGTGGCCAGCCTGCTGAATGGGAGACAGCAGCGTGCGCACCTGGCGGAAGCTTTAGAGGTGGTCCTGGCAGGCGTTACCAGCTGGGAAGGCGACCGCTGCCAAGAGGTGGTGCGCGTTTACGGTGCCTGGTGGCAGGACGAGGTAGCACCCCCAGGGTCGACAATCAGCGGCCATTTTAGCAAGGTGATAGACGCGGCGACCAAGTACACGGAGGACGTTCGGATCCCTGCGGCGCAAGTGGCAGGAGAGGAAAAATTCAAACTGCTTCGACCGTCTCAAGCCCTCCTTCCGCCGGAACTCGGAGGCTATGTGGCTCCGTTCCAGTTTGGAGCAATGCGGGACCTGCATTTACAAGGGCGCTGGATACCTTGGCTGCTGCTTACGCTGGGGTCAGTTGCTGCCGCAGCCCGAAGGGGTCGAAGGGGTAACACGCGCAGCCACGGCGGCGGCAACGACGGCGGCAGCAGCTACCCCAGCAGCAGCAGTAGCAGCAGCAGCAGCAGTAGCAGCAGCAGCTACCCCAGCAGCAGCTACCCCAGCAGCAGCAGCTACTCCAGCAGCAGCAGTAGCAGCAGCAGCAGCTACCCCAGCAGCAGCTACCCCAGCAGCAGCAGCTACTCCAGCAGCAGCAGTAGCAGCAGCAGCAGCTACCCCAGCAGCAGCAGTAGCAGCAGCAGCAGCTACCTCAGCAGCAGCAGTGCGGCGAGACCACCGCCTGTGGCCGCTGGGCCACCTGCCATCGCACAGCCTGTCGCTGCCCTTGTGGCAAACCCTGCTATCCTGCCCGCTGGGCCAAGAGGAAATGGCAGTTACGCGGCCCCGCCACCTGGCCCGAAAAAGCGTCCTTCTGGCGACGTGCAAGGAGGCACCACACCTCGCAAGAGAAAACAGGACACAGGCAAGCAACAGGGCGCACGTCGCAAGCCAAAAAATCCTGAAACAGATAGGGTGCGTCGGGGAAAGCTCAGAGAAGCATACCAGATACTGGATGCCTACCTATTCAACCATGGCTCTCCTGGAGAACGCGTAGAAATAGAAAACTCCAGAAAAAAGAAAGGAGCAAGCGCAGCATCTCCTGAGGGAACCGCAAGTCGGGATTTGCTCTTACGCACAATGCTTGGACACGTAGTACGTAACCAGCAGGGACCAGAAGCGTCCGCGCGGGAGCTGGCAGAGCTTGACACAGAGATACAAGATATACTTGCGCCACTGAAGTTCAAGAGCAAAAAGAAAGAGAATGCCTATGTGCGTCTAACCAAAAAGAATTGTACGATAGCAAGGTTGGGTAAGCTGTTCGTGCCGAATCAAGATAATCCAGAAGAGCTCACTGTCTTAAACGCAATCGTGCGTGAGTATGGCCCCTTGGTCCAGCAGGCAGAACAGGGGGGGGCCGCGACGGCCAGCGGCCCCGGCTTGACGGCGGCAGCAGCGGTCCCCATGCCCCCGCCTCCCGATCTCCAGAGCGCCGCTCCGTTGCCTGCACTCACTTCACCGCCGCCACCCGACGATGACTTCCCCGACCCCGCGCTCGCGCCGTTCCTGAGTCCCACCCTAGGCGACACCTTGGCGGCTGTCACGGACCCCGTGGCCTTGGGCGGATCGTCGTCGGCCCACGATATGCCAGACGACAACCTTCTTTCCGACGATCTTCTTTCCTCGATGGGCAACCGCGACCAAGGCCCAGAAAACGAAGAAGAAGACCCATTTCGACGTCTCTAGTAGCCTCCCGTTAATTTGTGTCCACCCTGCCCCAAGGCAGGGGTGACCGACCAGGCCGGCGGTCCCGGCCCGGGCAGGATGTTCACCCCGCTGGTCGAGAGGCTGCGGCGCCAGGCAGCACCGGCTGCACTCCGGCCGGCCTCCTCCCCACCCGGCCGCGGCGCGGCTGGCGCCGCCGCCGAGCCACCCGCCGTGGACGGCGGAGCCACCAGGTACCAAGGGGAGGGAAGGACGGCTGTTTCCCCCCTAGGTAGTAGGTTTACGAGGTGAAGGCCGGAGAGGGTGTCTAGCGTGTGTTGGGGCCCGACCGCAATAAAAGCCCAGCCCGTCCTGGTTCATGGTGCAAGCCAGCGCGCTAGCGCCGCGTCCGTCCGGCGCTAACCGGTTCTTTTTTCTTCCCCGGGCCGCCCCGGGGCCCCGCCGGCCGGGATGGGGGGCGCCCCCGGAGAGTTGCGAGGGGGGGGGAGGGCCCGCGCGCGTGGCCGGGCCACGTGGAGAGGGGGGGTGGGACGTCCTTCCCCCCCCCCCCCCCCCCCCCCCGCCGCCGGCCACGCCCACCCTCCACCCCGGCCCGCGGCGCCGCCCCCCCCCGCGTACACCAAGCGGGGCCAGCCCGAGTCCCGAAGCCTGGCACTACATGCCACCGGCCGCGCCCGACTGGGCCGAGGTCTGGTGTGGCCACGCCCTCGCCTGCCTCGCGCCCGCGGACCTCGTGGCGCTCGGCGGCGCCTCCCGGGCCTGGCACGACCTCGTCCACCGGTACGCGCGGGCCCGCCTCTGGCTGGCCGCGGCGCTCGGCGTCGTCGGCCCGCCGCCACCGGCCGCCGGCGGGGCCGCCGCGCTCTTGTGCCAGCCGGACACCAGGCTGACGCTGCGGCTGGCCGCGCCGCTGCCGCCCGCCCGCTCGGCGCTGTTGCGGCGCGCCCTGGCTGGTTACCCCGAGGTGCGGTCGCTCTGCCTGGCCGGCCCGCCCCCGGCCGTGGCCCAGCTGCTGGCGGCCTGGCGGGGGCGCGGGTGCCGGCGCGCGCGGCGCTTGCGCTCGCTGACGCTGGAGCTGGTGCGTGCGCCCCCGCCGGGCCCCACGCCACCCTGGACGCACCTGCTGCGCCCCAGGCTGTGCGCCGTGGCCCGGGATCTGTACGCCCTGACGCTCGCCCACGTGGACTTTGGGCCCGCGGGCCTGGGCGACTTCGGCTGCCGCGCCCTGCGGCGCCTAGCGCTCAACGACTGCACGGACGCCAGGCTGTACGGGCCGGACTTCGAGCGCCTGGCGCCGTGCCTGGCCGACCTGCGGGTGTGGCAGCCCTGCCCCGACGGCCTGGTGTGCGGGCCCGAGGACACGCTGGTGCTGTGCACGGGGGCCGGCTGGCCGCGCCTGGCCCGGGTGCGGCTGGAGCGGCCGCTGGGGCTGTACCAGCTCCTCCGCTGGCTGCGGACGCGGCGGCCGCGGGGCTCGGGCCTGGGCTGGCCGGCCGCCCACACGCCCGCGCTGCGGCGGTACGAGCTGGTGGTGGCCACGTGCGACCCGTGCCTGTGGCACCAGCCGGGGGCCGAGGACGCCGGCGTGCTGGCCGACGGCGCGCTGGCGGCCCTGCTCGAGGGTCTGTGCCCCGCCGGGCGGCCGGCCTGGCTGCGGCTGGAGCTGCAGTACCTGGACGTGCGCGGCTGCGGGCCCGGCGACCTGGCCGCCCTGGCCGGCCTGGCCCCGCACGCGCTGTCGGTGCTGGACCGGGGCCCCACCGCCGACGACGACGACCCGGGCCGGGGGGCGCGCGGGGACGGCGCCGCCGACGGTGCCGCCACGACTGCGGCCACGCGGCTGGCCCGCGCCTTCGTGGCCCAGCCCGGGGCGCGGGAGCTGACGGTGCACCTGGGCCTGCCGCACCACCGGGCGCTGCTGCCGGACCATCCGTCGCCGCCAGCGCGCTGGCTCGAGCGCTGGGCGCGGGCGTGGGAGCGGGCGTGGCCCGCGGGAGCGGGCGCGCGCCTGACCCGCGCCGCCTTCCGGTCCTTCAACCTGCCGGCGTACGTGATGCACTACATCCGGCACAGGCAGCGTGGCCTGCGCCCCTGGCTGCTGGTCCAGGACAGCGCCTGGCGTGCGTTGTGTGCGCTGGGCACGCCCCTGCACGTCGAGGACTTCTACCTGTACGACGACGCCCGGCACGAGGGCCCCGGGCCCTCGTACCCGCCGTCGCCGCCCGGGGGGCCGGCCCCGCACGTCGTGGCCGTCAGCGGTCGGTACACGTTGCTGCGGCCCTGGGCGGACCACACGGGGGCGCCCGTGTACCGCTGCCGGGGCCTGGAGTTCTGCCTGGGCCGGCACGAGTGGCGCGCCCTGGCCGACCACCTGGCAGGCCACCGCGACCCACCCGGCTGGCTGAGCCACGCCGCCTGGATCTTCCTGGCGTGCTCGGGCCTGCTGGGCCGCGCCCAGAGCCCCCCGGAGGTCTGGGCGCGCCTGGGCCGGGAGCGGACCCCCTGGCTGCCCCGGTTGTACCCCCGGGCCTGGGCCCAGGACCACGCGCTGCGCCAGATGCTGCTGGCGTACCTAGGGGACTACCTGCAGCAGCTGCGCTGCCGGGGGGACGACGACCCGGCCTGCCTGCAGCGCATTGGGGCCGCCCTGGCGCAGCTGTGCGCGCCGCCCGCCGCCCCCGGCCCGGACTGGCTCTCGTCGCGCCGGGTCCTGGAGGACCCCCGGCCCCGGCGGCGGGTGCAACTGCTGGCCCCGCGCCTGTGGCGCGGTGTGGGCGCCGCGGTGCAGCAGGGCTTCGCACGCTGGCCGGAGCTCGTTACCCCGCGCTGGGAGGCCCTCCAGCAGGCCCTAGGGGGGGAAAACCCCCCCCTTTTCCCCTCCCTTTCCTAGCTCGCGCGCCCGCGCGCCCTAGGGGGGGGAGAGAGCAGAGGAGACGGCTGGGGGGGGGGGGGTTGGCGTGCGCCGCCGCCGGCGGCGGCCGCCGCCGGCGGCGGCCGCGCTAGCCCTTCCCCCCCAAGTAAGAGATGCGGGCTTCTGCCGCTGCGAACAGTAGTAGCCACGGTGGGCCGCCCCCGGCGGCGTGGGCCGCGGTCCGGGACTACCTGGGCTGGGCGGGGCTGCCGGCCCTGGCCGCGACGTGCCCGGCCCGGCACGCCCAGCTGGTGCTGGGCTGGCCCGGCAGCAGCTGGGCGCGCTTCATTGCTCTCGACGACACGGAGCTCACGCCGCTACTAGCAAAGCTGCCAGACTTAGAGGAGCTTAGCCTTCTCCGTTGCCAGGAGCTCACCGACAACGCGATCCAGGCCCTGGCCCCGCTGACCGGCCTGCGGCGGCTCGACCTCTCCGGTAGTTCCTGGCTCACCGACGCGGGCCTGTGGAAACTGTGCGGCCTGGTGGCATTGGAGGGCCGGGGGAGCCTGCAAGCCCTGCAGAAACTAGTCTTGGCAGGCTGCGATCGGCTGACGGCTGTAGGTTTGGTCCCCCTGGTAGCGCTGCCGGCTTTGACACACCTCGACCTGAGCTCGTGCCCTCTTCTGACCGCTGGGGGGCTCCAGCTGTTGTTGCGGGCGGTGCCTGGGCTGGAGGAGCTCAAGCTCAGAGGCTGCGAGCGGCTTACTAACGCAGCGCTGGCACACTTAGGGGCTTCGCTGGCGTTGCGCAGTCTGGACGTGGGCTTCTGTCGCGGACTCACCAACGCGGGGCTGGCTCTGTTACCGCTCGGCTTAGAAAAGCTAGACCTCCGTGGCTGCAACTGGCTCACGGACGGGGGTTGGGGGCTTCTAGTGGAGAGATCGCCAGGGGTACGCGAGCTCAACCTGAGCAGGTGCGACGGCCTCCTCACCCCAGCGGGGCTCGGACACTTGCAACGGCTGCCACGGCTGGCGCAGCTCGACCTGAGCGACTGCGGCTGGCTCACGGACCAGGGGCTAGACCAGCTGCGCGAGTTGCGCGGACTGCAACGCGTCCGGCTGACAGGCTGCCGGGGGCTCACGCCCGGGGCGGTGGCCGGACTGCTGCGCGCGCGCCCGGCCCTCCAGGTGGAAACCCTCCTGTGGGTGCAGTGAGCGGCGGCGTCGCCAGCCGCGCCCCCCTCCTCCTTGTCCTTTCTCTCCTCGGCCGGGCGGCGAGGCGCGGCCAGCCGGTACCGCCTGCGCGGCCCGGACTCGGACGACGAAGAAAGAAACTGTCTGGGAAGTCTCTGGCCCAGCCCTCAGCCCTGGCCGGCGCTTGCTCCCCCTCCTGCTCCAGCCTAGCCGCTCGGGGGGAGGAGAAAAGCCCGCGCCCCCCCCCCTCGTCTTCCTCCTCCTGTCTCTCTTCCTCTTCTTCTTCTGCCCTCTTCTTTCTCTTTTGCTTCCTGTTCTCTCTCCCTTCCCCGCGCGCAGCCCGCGTGCGCCTAACCGCTCTGGGCTGCTGCGCCTGGCCAGTGGCCGATGAGGCTATTAGTAAAAGCGCACACGCTCTCTCTCTCTCTGTCTTGCTCTCCCGCGGTGTCCGTCCGTCCCCTCTGCTCTTTCTGACTGGGCGGCCCGGCTCGACGGGTCCCAGCGCGCGGCGGAGCGAGCGCTCGCCCAGGCACCGCAACCGGACCGACAGGGTGGAGCAGCGTCCCCCCGTGTGCCGCCGCCGTCGCCGAAGGGGGGAGGCTTGGCTAGTCCCACGCAAAGACCATGCGAGCCGCGGAGGCCGCGGGCCAGGGCGGGCCGCCCCCGGCGGCGTGGGCCGCGCTCAGGGACAGCCTGGGCTGGGCGGGGCTGCCGGCCCTGGCCGCCACGTGCCCGGAGTGGCGCGGGCTGCTGCTCCGGCCTAGCAGCTGGGCACGCTTCCGCTGTCCGCCGCTGCGCCTCGTCACCGCGGCAGACGGCGCACGGTTTCTGGCCGTAGCAGGCGACGCCTGGGCCACCGCCCGGCTGGACGTGCCGTCGCTGCGGCTGGGGACGGAGGGGCTGGCGGCCCTGCAGGGCCGCCGGTTTGTGGGCCTCACAGTACAAAGGTTGGAGCTAGAGCGCGCCACCGACGCGACCCTCGAGAGCACGGCCCGGGCCTTCCCCGGCACCCAGCAGATCCGGCTTTGCGATGCCACCCAAGCCACTGACGACGGGCTGGCAGGCCTAGCCCGGCTGCTGCGCGACCTGCGGAGGCTAGAGCTAGTCTGCTGCGGCCCTCTGACTGGTGCCACCTTGCCCCAGCTACGAGACCTCCGGTACCTCAGCCTCAGATTCTGCCAGAGCCTGACTAATCTCGGGTTTCAGGGCCTGGGGCAGCTGGCCGGCCTGCGGGCGCTGCGCCTCGAGGGTTGCGATGGTCTGACCAACGAGGTGCTGCTGCGGGCGCTACAGGGGCTGCACGGCCTAGATAAGCTCAGCCTCCGCAGTTGCGGGGGGCTCACTGCCGCAGTGCTCTCGGGCCTGGGCGAGAGCCTGGGCCAGGGCCTGCTGGTGCTGAACCTCTCCTACTGTGCTTGGTTGACCGACGACGGGCTGAGAGACCTGCGGGGACTACGGGGCTTGCAGGGTCTGGACCTGAAGTTCTGCTCGGGGTTCTCTGGCGCAGGGCTGCCGCACTTGCGGACCCTCGGCTGCTTGCGGCGGCTGAACCTTGCGTGGTGTGCCACCCTGACCAGCCAGGAGTTGGCACACCTACAAGAGCTGCCGGCCTTGCGGCAGCTCCATCTCAGCCAGTGCTCCGGCTTGGCCAACGAGGGGCTAGCGCGGCTGCCGCTAGGCCTGGAGGAACTCAAGCTCGGATTCAACCGCTGGCTGACCGACGCCGGGCTGGAACACCTGCGGGGTCGGACCGGGCTGCGGCGGCTTGAGCTGAGCGGTTGTTCCGGTCTCACGAACGAGGGTCTGTCGAAGCTGCCGCACTGTCTGGAGGAGCTCGACCTGCGCGGCTGCCGTCGGCTCGACAACGAGGGCCTGAGCCGCCTGACACACTTGACGAATCTGCGGCAGCTCAAGCTCGGCGGGTACGACCAACTCAACGACGACGGGCTGGCGCACTTGCAGGACCTGCGGGGGCTGCGGCGGCTCTGTCTCCGTTACCGCAGCGGGCTCACGGCAGCAGGGCTGGAGAACTTGCCCCATGGTCTGGAGCAGCTCGACCTTAGCTACTCAGAGTGGCTCACGGACGAGGGGCTGCGGCAGCTGCACACCAGGCACGGGCTGCAGCGCCTCGGGCTGGAAAGGTGCGAAGGGATCACGCGCGGCGCGGTGGACGAGCTGTTGCGCGCGCGGCCCGCCCTCCAGGTAGAGGGCTGGCGGCCCTAGCACGGGTACGGGGAGCCCTCTCCACCGGCCCTCGTCCGCGCGGGCTTTGGGCCCGGCGCGACCAAACGGCGGACACGACACCACCCCTATCGACCGCGGGGGACGCTCTGGCACAGCCACCGGGGCGGCGGTCGGTAGGCGCACGGGACCGGCGGGGGAGGAGAGGGAGGGGGGGGGAGAGGAGAAAGGCGGGGGGCGGGGCTTAGGTAGTCAAAAGAGGATGCCGCCAGTCATGGACGCCACGGGCGGGGGCCAGGGCGGCCCGCCCCCGGCGGCGTGGGCCGCGCTCAGGGACAGCCTGGGCTGGACGGGGCTGCCGGGCCTGGCCGCCACGTGCCCGGAGTGGCGCGGGCTGCTGCTCCGGCCCAGCACTTGGACACGCTTCCGCTGCCCAGCGCTGCGCCTCGTCACCGCGGCAGACGGCGCCCGGTTTCTGGCCGTAGCAGGCGGTGCCTGGGCCACCGCCCGGCTCGAAGTGCCCCTGCTGGTGCTCGAGGCGAGCGGGCTGGCGGCCCTGCAGGGCCGCCGGTTCCCGGGCCTCACGGTGCAGAGGTTGGAACTAGAGGGCGCCACCGACGCGACCCTCGAGAGAGCGACCCGGGCCTTTCCTGGGACCCAGCAGATCCGCAGCGACCAAGTCACCGACCACGGGTTGGCGTGCCTAGCCCGGCTGCGAGACCTGCGGAAGCTGGAGCTCATCGCCTGCGGGCCGCTGACTGGCGCCACTTTGTCCCAGCTACGGGGCCTCCGGTACCTGGAAGTTGACACGACCAGGCTCGACGACCACGGGCTGCAGCAGCTGACCGAGCTGCCCGGCCTGCAGCACCTCAGCCTCAAATTCTGCGCCGGCCTGACCGTGCGTGGGTTTAAGGGCCTGGGGCAGAAGCTGGCCGGCCTGCGGGTACTGCGCCTCGAGGGGGGCGATGACGATCTGACCGATGAGGTGCTGCTACAGGGGCTGCAGGGGCTGCACGGCCTTGAGAAGCTCAGCCTCCGCAGTTGCCAGAGGCTCACCTCCGCCGTGATCCCGGGCCTGCGGCAGCTTGCCGGCCTGCGGCAGCTGGACCTCGCGCACTGTGCTTGGCTGACCGACGCCGGGCTGGCTAGCCTCGTGCAGGGGCTGCCGGACCTGCAGGGTCTGGGCTTGAAGTTCTGTTCGGGGTTCTCGGCCGCCGGGCTGTGGCACCTGTCAGGCTGGGGGCCCTCCGCCGCTTGCGACGGCTGAACCTCGCGGGTTGTTCCAACCTGCAAAGCCCGTGGCTAAGACACCTGCCAACGCTGCCGTCCTTGCGGCAGCTCGATCTCAGCCAGTGCTCCGGCTTGACCGACGGGGAGCTAGAGCAGCTGCCTAACCTAGAGGAGCTCAGGCTTGGCTTCAGCGGTTGGCTGACCGGCGCCGGGCTGGCGCACTTGCAGGGCCTGGCCGGGTTGCGGCGGCTTGATCTCAGTGGCTGTGCCGGACTCTCCGACCAGGATCTGTCGGAGCGGCCGCGCGGCCTGGAGGAGCTCGACCTGCGTGACTGCCGCCTGCTCCAGAACGAGGGGCTGGCGTGCCTGCGGGCGTTGCAGCAGCTTCGGCAGCTTAGGCTCAGCGGACACAACCAATTCACCGACCGCGGACTGGCATACTTGGGACAACTACGGGAGCTGCGGCGGCTCTTGCTCAGCCAGCGCCGCGGGCTCACCGAACAGGGTCTGTCGAAGCTGCCGGCCGGGCTGGAGCAGCTGGACCTTAGCTACTCCGGCTGGCTCACGGACAAGGGGCTGCGAAAGCTGCGCACCAAACACGGGCTGCAACGCCTCGGGCTGACCGGGTGCAATGAGATCACGCGCGGAGCGGTACAAGAGCTGTTGCGCGCACGGCCGGCCTTACAAGTAGAGGGCTGGTGGCCCGAAGAATAGGTACAGGGAGGAGGAGGGCCCTGCGAGCAGGAGGGGGGGGGAGACTCTCTTCTGCCGCGGTAGCTGCACCCAGCCGCCCCCCCCCCCCCCGCGGGCCATCGTCCGCGCGTGCCTCTTGCCCTGGCGCGACCAACCGGCGGACACGACACCACCCCCTGGCTACCGCGGGGGGGGGCGCCCTGGCACAGCCCCGGGGGGGGAGAGAGGGGAGGAAGGGAGAGAGAGGAGAGAAAGGCGTGGGGCGGGGCTTAGTTAGTAAAAAGGTGATGCCGCCAGCCGTGGACACCACAGGCAGGAACGGGCCGCCCCCGGCGGCGTGGGCCGCGCTCAGGGACAGCCTGGGCTGGACGGGGCTGCCGGCCCTGGCCGCGACGTGCCCAGAGTGGCGCGGGCTGCTGCTCCGGCCTAGCCAACGGGCACGCTTTCTCTGCCCGATGTTGCACCTCGTCACCGCGGAGGAGGCCAGGCAATTTCTGGTTGTAGCCGGCGACGCCTGGGCCACCGCCCGGCTGGACGTGCCCCGGCTGCTGCTAGGGGCGGACGGGCTGGCGGCCCTGCAGGGCCGCCGGTTCCCGGGCCTCGCGGTGCAGAGGCTGGAGCTAGAGGGGGCCACCGACGCGACGCTACAGAGCGCGGCAAGGGCTTTTCCCGGCACCCAGCATATCCGGCTTGGCGACAGCCGGCAAGTCACCGACCAAGGGCTGGCGTGCCTAGCCCAGCTGGCCGGCCTGTGGAGGCTGGAGCTCGACGGCTGTGGTTCTCTTACCGGCGCCTCCTTGTCCCAGCTACGGGGCCTCCGGTACCTGGAGGTCAAAAGTTGCCACGGGTTTGCCGACGGCGCGCTGGCGCAGTTGCCAGAGTTGACCGGCCTGCGGCACCTGCATGTCAGCTTCTGCAGCCAACTGACTATGTCCGGTCTAAAAAGTAGTCTGGAAAAGCTGGTCGGCCTGCAGGGGTTGCACCTCACTGGTTGGCACGCCCTGACTGACGAGCTGGGGGACCTACTACTTCAGCTGCGCGACAGCCTACAGGAGCTCAGCCTCCGGAATTGCAGGGTGCTCACCGAAGCGGCGATCATGGCCGGTTTTTTACACCGGCTGAAGAAGCTGGACCTCTCCGGTAATCCTTGGCTGACCGACCAGGGGTTGGCCAACCTGATGCAGGGGCTGAGAAAATTGCAGGGCCTGACCCTGCAATTCAGCCCGTCGCTCTCCGACGAAGGGCTGCGGTGCCTGCAGGCCCACCAAGCCCTGCGGCAGCTCGATCTCAGCCATTGCCTCGGGTTCAGCAACGAGGGGCTAAGGCAGCTGCCGCGCGGCCTGGAGGAGCTCTCGCTCGTAGAATGCGATTGGCTGACTGGCACCGGGCTGAAACACTTGCAGCAGTTGAAGGCGTTGCGACGGCTTGAGCTCCGCGCCTGTTCCATGCTCAAGAACCAGGATCTGCGCAAGCTACGGAGCGGCCTGGAGGACATCGACCTCAGCGGCTGCCCCTGGCTCGCGGAGACGGGGTTGGTGTGCTTGGCGCGCTTGAAGGGTTTGCGGCAGCTCAAGCTCGGCGGGTGCGACCAACTCACCGACGACGGGCTACAGAAGCTCCCGCCCGGGCTGGAGCAGCTCGACCTTAGCTACTCCGGCTGGCTCACGGACGAGGGGCTGCGGTGGCTGCGCGCCAGACACGGGCTGCAGCGCCTCGGGTTGGTCGGGTGCGAGGGGGTTACGCGCGGAGCGGTACAAGAGCTGTTGCGCGCACGGCCTGCCTTACAAGTAGAGGAACTCTCTTAGGCGGTGGGGAGGCTGCACCAAGCCGCCACCGTCCTTTCCCTCCTCCCTCGCAGGCCTGAGCCCCGGCCCTCGCTCGTGCGGGGCTTTGGCCGCGCCAGCGGCCAACCGGCGGACAGGACACTATCCCTACCAACTGCGGGGGAGGGAGAAGAAAGGAGAGAAAGAGCAGCCGGCGGGGTTTATTTAGTAAAAAGGCAATGCCAAAGACTGCGCAGCGCTCACGCTACTGCCGAATCGCCCTCGCGCACTCGTGTCCTTGGCAGCACCGTACGCCTTATTGAAGCTCCAAACTCACGACACTTTCTCCAAGTCAGCCACAACACCGCGCTTCAGGCTTAGCTCTTTGACCAGACGCTGGAACCGAGACGCTGCTGTAGCTAGCTCGGTATACTTGGCGGAGGGGCACCATCCCAGGTGCCATAGTTTGTACTTCGCTGATGTTCTTCATTAGCCTCTCTGCAGACTGTTTCCAATCTTTCGTTGGCAGTTCGAAGCTCTGTCTCCGCCGCGCTCACAGAGTCAATGCCCTGTCCTTGTCCCCAGTCGTCAATTAACCGGCGCAGGGCTTGTGCTTTCCCTCCCACTTGTTCCAATTCCTGTGTAACCTCCACCATGGCACTATACTGGAGCTGGCTGGTATATTTGGCTTCAATTCCGCTTTCTGTTCGTTGCACTTTTTCCTGTGCCGCTGCCTCCTGGCGGGCGAGAGATTCAAGCATTTTCTTGCCCGGCCCGATTTTCTTGCACAAAAGTGCGATTTGTGCCACCACTTTCTCAGCCTTGTCTGTTAGACCGCATCCAAAAGACTGTCGATCTAACAGAGGGCAGCATCTCGGGCCTGAGCTTCCTGATCTGGGTGAGAACATTCAACGGAGCTCTCAACACCTCCGCTCTGCCGCTTTGGTCCTCTCCGCGATACAGCGCAGAGTCTTGCTTGGCCCACCAGAAATAATTAAAAACCTTCAGCAGCGGGACGGAAATCGTCGTCTTACCGGACCGTTGTATACCAAAGCCGTAGCTTATGCATTAACATCCAAGTTTCTTCGTAGAAATAACTGTCGCAGCCACCAAGACTCTTCACCATTTCGCTCAGATCCGCTAAATCAACTGGCTGGCCCCCGGGGGGCTTGGGCTTTCAGTCACAGTCCTGGCACGCCATGACAAACACACCAGGTTGCTTGTTGTGGAGTCTTTTGATGGGGAAGGGGGGAGGGTTAATGTTTTACCCATTAGGCCCAGAGGGGAGAGAGGAACACCGCCGGCGCCCTGCGGGCGGGGAGGGGGGCGGGGCGTGCGGGGGCAGCCCCCACCCCCCTAACAGTCACAGTCCACACCCGAGCACACCTCCCGGGCGCCGAGCCGACACAGCAGCCGGCGTGCGACCTTGGGCCCCACCCGCCGCGGCCGCCCGCCCGCGGCGGCCGCGGGGACGGGGACGTCCGCCAGGTCCCGGCACGCGGCGTCGGCGCCCAGGCGGCGGCAGTGCCGCAGCAGGTCCCCGGGCGCCGGGAAGCGCGCCTGCACGGCCCGCGCCACGCCGGGGCTCACGCCGCGCACGGCCCCGTACAGCGCCCGCCGCTCGCCGCCCGGCCCGGCCCCCCGGTGCTGCCTGACCCGTTCCACCGCGCGCGCGTCGTCCAGCGCGTCCGCCCCCACGCCCGGGGGGGGGCCGCAGGGGTGCGGGCAGCGAGGCCCAGGCGCGGAACAGTGACAGCACGAGCACGGCCGTGTGCAGCACGTGCGCGCTCTCGAGGACAGGGAAACCGTCCTTGGCGGCCAGGCTGCTGGCGAGCGAGCGCAGCGTGCGCAGGCGCTCCCTGGCCGGCTGGGCACCGCCCAGGGTCAGGACACGCGCGCGCTTCAGGGGCCGGAGCGCGGGGTCCTCGCAGCGGGCGGCGGGGGCCAGGAGCCAGCCCGGCGACTCGAGCAGGTAGCCCGCGCAGCCCGGCCGCTGCGCCCACACCGCCCGCAGCGCCTCGCGCTGCTTGGTAAACTTGCCGCTGTGCAGGGCCTGCAGTGCGTCGTCCGCGCGCTTGCGCTCCCAGACGCGCGCGGGGCGGCCCTCCCAGCGGAACTCCACGTCTCCCACGGCCAGCGCCTCGCGGCGGGCGAAAGGGAGCGGGCCGAGCAGCGCCGCCAGCTGCCGCTCGCGGCTGTCCACGACCAGGACGCAGGCGGCGGGCGGCAGCGGGCCCGGGGACAAGCGCGCCAGTTCGGCCGCCGCTTCCTCCCGGTAGTGTTCGACCGCGCTGGTGGCCACCCCGGGCAGGTGCTGCGCCTGGACGACCGCCGCCTGCCAGCCCGTCTGCAGCAGGAACTGGTGCCAGAAGGCCGTCTTGGGCTCCGTGCCGCAGGCCGAGCCCTGCCGCAGCCAGCGCCCCAGCCCGGCACGCGCGCTCGCCGGGCAGTATGACAGGGCCAGCTCGGCCGTCGCGGCCGCGGCCGCACTGCCCAGCAGCGGGGCACGCTCGGCTCCCGCGCCCGCCGGCGGTGGCGACGGCAGGGCACGCCCGGCTCCCGCGCCCGCCGGCGGCGGCGGTGGGGCACGCTCGGCTCCCGCGCCCTCCGGGAGCAGCGGGGCACGCTCGGCTCCCGCGCCCGCCGGCGGTGGCGACGGCAGGGCACGCCCGGCTCCCGCGCCCGCCGGCGGCGGCGGTGGGGCACGCTCGGCTCCCGCGCCCTCCGGGAGCAGCGGGGCAGGCCCGGCGGCTCCCGCGCCTGGCGGCGGCGGCAGCGGGACACGCTCGGCGGCGGCAGCGTCTGGGGGCGTCGTCAGCATCGGGGGCGCGCTGGGTGGTGCCAGGACCGACCTAATGTGTCCTAAGGCAGGAACTCGCGGGAGGGGACGCCGGGCGGGGGCTCGCGGCGGACCAGCGGTGGCCGGGGGCGCTTTCCCTCTCCCGCCTCCTCTGGGCCGCCGCCGGGGCCCCGGCAGGGAGGGGCCAGGGAAGGGGCGGAGGCAGGAGGACCACCTCCTCTCCCCCGTCGTGCCTCCCCTCCCCTTCCCGCGTTCGACCGCCTGGGCCACGCCGGGCGCGGCCCGAGGTACCTAGTCAAAGAGCAACACCACCGAGCCCGGGGCTACTCCCGTGCCTTTGCGCTTAGCCGTTTCCATGCAAGACTACTGTATTGGTTGCCAGAAAGATGTGGCCCAGGACCGGACGGGCGAATGGTTCATGCGTATCCTCTCGCTGGTGGAGGCCTGTGTGTACGGCTGGTTTGCCAAGCTGGCGTTCGTGGACCTCGCGGACGCCTTTCCTGACCAAGCCTTCGTCAAGACCGTGCAAGCCCTCGTGCTGCTGGAAATCATCCTGATTGGGCTGCACTTAGTGTGTACCCTGGGGTGCTGCCTGGCCAAGGGAGCCACTCGTGAGGGCTTCAACGCGTTGGAAACCGACGAACCCCGGGAGGACACCGCGAAGATGACGCGGAGGGCGCCGGTGCTGGGGGTACCGGCCGAGCTCGTCTGGGAGCCCAATGTCCTGCGCGCGCTGCGTTGGGCACTGTCCTCGACGTTGGCAGCAGTGGTCGTGTACCAAGTCCTGGCTGACCCTAGCCCTGCCAGCCAGGCCTGTGTCATCTTAGCCGGTGTCTTCGGGGCCCTGCTGTTTGCCTCCGCCTTGCTGGTCGCGTGGAGCACCCCCAGCCACTCGTCGCGAACGCAGGGCCTCTGCTCCCCGGGCTGCGCTTCCATGGTCCTGAGCGGCTGTGCCTTCGCGCAGACCATCAGTCTGCTGATCTTTTATGCTACTAATACCGAGCAGGCACTGCGGTGGGTGAACGTGGCGTTCTGGGGTCCCGTCTGGTGGTACTGGACGGTGGTCTGCGGACTGTTAATATTGTGGGCCCTGGCCGGTGTCATATTCAGCGGCGACGAGGCGGCGGGCTATCACTGCTACACCTGTTGGTCGTCCTACGACTGCATGCACCCTTGCAGCGAAAAGGTCCTCCCGGTGTGGAGAGAGGCCCTGGCGCACTACTCGCTCCTGTCGTGGTGCGCCTTCGTAGGCAACGTGCTGGTGGTGGGCATGCTCTGCAGGGCCCTGTAGTCCCTCCCTGCCCCCCGCCCCGGCACGCCGACCAGCGGGCCAGCGCCCGCCTGGCCGAGGACGGCGCTAGGCCGGGGCCGGGGGAAAGGAGAAGGGAAGGGAGCCGGGGGAAAGGAGAAGGGAAGGGGGCCGGGGCAAAAGGAGAAGGGAAGGGGATCGAGAGAAGGGAAGGGGGGCGGAGGGCCGGGGGCGGAGGGAGCGTGCCGGGAGGCGGGCCGGGGGGGGGGGGGGTAGGGAGGGGGGGGGGGGGAGCGTGCCGGGAGGGCCGGAGGGCCTTCCCCTCCGCTCCCCTCACGCCCGGGCCGGCCAGAAAACCGCTGTGCGAGCTACGATGCAAGACCTGGCGGCGGGCCTAGCGGACCACGGGCTGCGGGCGGCCGGGGAGGCGGGAGAACGGAGGCCACCGGGCCTCAAGCGCACCAAGCTGACGCCGGAGCTGGACCTGGCCTGGTTCGAGGACCAGGTGTTCTCGCCCCTGATGGCGGCCTTCCGGCTGGTCACGGACGAGAGGGGCGTCAGCACGCTGGGGCGGGCGGTGGAGTGTACTTACATCACGGTCGCCCGGCGCAAACAGGAGCACCGGGGGCGACCGGGGGGGCCGGGCCCCAAGGCGGCCCAGAGCAGTGTCGTCACTCTGCAGGTCCGCTTCTTCGGCGCCGGCCACCACGATACGCAGACCGGGGCCAGGATGGACTTTACGGAGGAGGCGTTACTCCGGCGGCGCCAGGACTGGTCACGGCAGGGGCTGGCGGTGCTAGGGCTCCAGACCTACCCTTTCAGCCCCCTGACCACGCGAGGCGAAGGCTTCCTGCGGCAGTGGAAAGAGCTGGCCCGGCGCCACTGCATCCACCAATCCCCTTCCGGGAGTTTGCGGAGGATATCTTTGCCGAGCCTACCTTTCAGCCCCTGACACGCGAGCGAAGGCTTCCTGCGGCAGTGGAAAGAGCTGGCCCGGCGCCACTGCATCCACCAATCCCCTTCCGGGAGTTTGCGGAGGATATCTTTGCCCGCTGGCGCCGCAAGTGCCTGTTCCGCGTCGCGACCTCACGGGTCTGGCACCTGAGTGAGGAGGAGGGCTGCCGCCTGCCGCCCGCGCCGGGGCCGTGGCTGGCCAGGAAGGGGCGGGGCAAGCCAGCATCGCGCCGGGGCCAGGAGTTGGCCCCCCGGGACGGGCCGGCCGGGGCGCGGTGGGGGCCCGACGGCGGGGGCGCCGCCTGGCCGCGGGACGGTCTCTGCTTCTCCGCCGATAGCTTGGCCTGGGACAAGGAGATGCCGGCCACGCTCTGGGACCAGGGCGGGCACGAAGCCCCCGCGGGCCGCGCGGACGTGCACCAGAGTGTGTCGGAGGCCTGGACGCAGATCTTGGCCCTGGCCGAGCCGCTGGAAGAAGCCGGGCGGCGTGAGTTGAGCTGGGCCGCGCAGTAATTAAAAGAGAGAGCGAGCAAGCACCTAATTTCGTGGCATCGGACCCCGGAGACCCCGGAGACCCCCGTCGTGGCGTTTGGGCTTTTAATGGCGGCCGGCCCGGAGACCCCGGGACAGGGAGAAACACATGCACACACACACACGGAGAGAGAGAGGGGGTACGGGGCGCCGCGGCTGTCCCCCCTAGCTGGCGGCCCTCCGGGGGGAAGAGGCCCCCGTCTGGCTAGCCCGCGAGATCCTCTAGCTGTATGCCAGGCCCTTCTGGCCTGGGGTGGGCGGGGGAGTGCTCCTCGATCTCCCGCACCTCGTACACGCGGCACCAGCGCAGAGAACGGTCGTTCCAGCAAGGGTGGACGCAGCCGGGCTCCGTCGCCAAGCTAGCGGGAGCCCCGGCCGGGGGTGGCTGTTCGTCGCGCGGGGAGGGCGCCGCCGGCGCGAGGGGCTCGTCGTCGGGGTCAGGCAGTGCGAGCGGCGGGGCGCGGCCACGGCGGTGCCGCCGGGCCAGCAGGGCTAGCGCCCCCGCTAGGCCCACCAAGAGGGCCGCGATGTAGGGCCGCGCCGGGCCGGCAGGCCACGCGCGGTACCACGCGCCCGCGTCGTCAGGCAGCCCCGTGCCCCATTCTTCCCACAACGACACCAACAGCGCCAGGCACTTAAAGCACTGCAGGTACCACGTCGCGAGTACGCCGGGCCACGCCCAGTAGTCGCCGGTAGGGCTGGCCCCGCCCTCGGGCGGCGCTTCTTCCTGTCCTTGAGTGCGCATGCAGAGTGCGGTGCTGCTAGCAGGAGCCCTTTCTGGCACACACGCGCCGGGCGCCCCGGCGGACCGCCCCCCTGTCCTGGGCGGGGCAGGGCGGGGAGAAGGGGGGAGGAGGCCAGCCCTCCCCCGGCGCAGCGCACGGCTGGGGGGGGGGGGGGGGGAGGCAGGGGGGCAGGGGGGGAGAGAGTGCGTCGTGCCGGGCGCGGCCGCCCGGGCGCGGGGGCCGACGGGCCGTGCCCCCCCCCCCCCCGGGGGGCTGCTCCTCTGGCCCGCCGTGTTCCCCCGTGCCCGCGTTGTCGGCAACCGGAGCCCACGGGCGTCGGCGCACGCAAGACACACGAGACGGCCCCCCCTCCCAGCACTTGTTGTCTCTCAGCCCCCCCCCCTCCCTCGTGCCCCTCCCCGGTTCGGGGAGGGGGTTTTTGTTTCCGCCACTCTGCGCCGGTCAGTCACCACGCACCAAAAGGTACGGACAGAGCAGCCCCTCTTAGCAGGGGAGCCCGGCCCCGGAACAGTCTACCTACTAACGACGAAGCAGCCCCAGGCCGCGAGAGGGTGGAGCACCGGCTGCGCGTGTGTGTGCAGGGAAGCCTCACAGTTTAGTCTTGGCCAAGAAAAGGTTTTTAATAGACTCGCGCGAAATGTTGGAGGAGGAGGCTCAAGCTCTCAGTCCGAGTTTGCAGTGTGCCCGCAAGGGCAGCCGCTGGTTTCTTCGGGGTGCCGCCACTCGCTGCAGGCAAGGCCTTCGCAAGCGTAGAGCTGACATCTGTCGCAATCGCTCCTGTCCGCGAAGCCTTGGAAGGTCTCGGCGATCGCCCGTGCACCCACTAGCCCGCGGAGCAGCTTCTGGCACACAGCCCTGAGCTCTGCCGGTTGCTTCGCCTTGTTCACTTGTTCCACCAAGAGAGCGAGCTCTTCTTCTTCGCTGCAATGGTCCTCGTAAAAAAGCAGGCATTCGTCGCGCTGAGCGCACCACTCCGGGTTAAGCGCGTTTTTGCCTCGCCGGACAAGCTCGAAAGGTTCGGCGTCGGCTGGCGCGGTCTTTTGCTTCTTGCTGCTGTTGGCAGTAGGGCTGTTGGCAGTAGGGCTGCTGACGGTGGCGTTCCTTTGGCTAGGCTTTGACATTTCGTGTAAGAGTGCTTTGTGAGGGTGGTGTGTGCGACACGCTGGCCAGGAGAAGGGGGGGGGGCGCCGGGCGCGCGCCCTGTTCGGGCCGGCGGGCACGGAGGGCGCGCCGACCCCCACGCACACCCCCCTCCCTCCCTCGGCGAGCGGGATGCGAGGGGAAGGGGCGGGCGCCCGGCGCGCGCCCCTGTTCGGACTGGCACACACAAAGAGGACAGCGCGCGGCCCCCCCCCCTCCCCTCCCCCGAGAGCGGGGTGCGGGAGGGGGGGGGGAAAGAAAGCGCCCCCCCGCCAGCTCTTCCTGGTGAAAGGGGTCTCCGTCCGGTCGTAAGTAAAGAGCGAAACATGTCCGGCCCGGCGGCCCCCCCTGGGCGAGAAAAGAAATGCGCGGTTTGTCGGCGGCCGCCGGACGCTGGCCTCGTGTCGGCCAACTTAAATATCCCGGGTTTCCTCGGTGCAGAGGACGCCCGGCGGGTCTTGACGACCAACACCCTATTCTTGTCCAACGTACGGAGAGCAGTCGAACAAGAAACAACCTTGCTGAACTACCTACACCTGCGTTGTCTGAAGCTCCTGGCTAAGCACGGGGATGTACCGCGGCCGGTGGACTCGGTACTGCGCGAATTTGCAGCGAGCTCACAGGGCCTGGCCTCAGTCTTGGACGATTTCGTGGCGAGCCCCCAGGGTTACCTGCAGGAAATCAAGCAGTGGGCCGGCACGCACTACCAGCCCGAGGCGGCAGCAGGACAGGGGCCCCCCGGCCACGAGTGGCAGCAAGCTAGGCAGAGGTTTCAGCGTACTCGGCCCGCCCAACTGGTGTTTGCGCCTCTGCTGATTCCCCCGGCTGGCGCGCTAGCCAGTGCGCACTTCGCTACGGAGGAGCTTCGGAGAGAAAACTACTGGCGCGCGCTCGGGGCCGCAGCCAGGCTTAGGCTCGGCCCCTCCTCGCCTCCTAAGCTTACCCAATTGGTGATCTCCCGGGGTGAGAAATACCTTGGGGAACACGAGCAAACGTTAGCTGAGCTCACTGACGCCAGCCAACGGTACTTCCCCTTCGCCGGGGACCAGGCTTTCCCCATCGAGCGACTGTACCTTCACCACTTGGCCATACGAGAAAGTACTACACTGGACCTCGCCCATAAGCCGGAGAACGCACCCGCGCCAGGTTTCCTGGCCGCGGTTACTACGCTCCGCTTTAGTAACACGGTCCTGCACGGCCACACGCACCTCAACCTGCGCCATCTGCCGCGCCTGCAAGAGTTTGCCTTTACCCAGGGGAAGCTCAGTAATCGCGAAATAGATATCTGGATCACAGGTTGTGTAGCACTGTCTGCCCTCAAGACCTCTCGCGGCAGGCTAAGGGTCGAAGGATGTGAAGCCCTCGCCACTATCGAGACCGAGGTCAGCCGGGGCGAGCTTGCACGCGTGTGTATCGAACGGTCCTGTGCCGCGGAACTCCAGCTCAAGCCAGGCGAAGGAAGTCTGGATCTGGAAGCCAGGGAGTGCCACAGCCTGTTCCGGCTGCGTCTGCCAGAGCTCAGAGAGGCTAGCGGGAGCCTCGCGATCCGGCTGTACAAATGCCCCGCTCTGCGCGAGCTGTCTTTACCACAGTTGTCGAACGCCGGGGGTCTGTGCGTGTACCTCAGCGCTGGCGTCAGCGACACTAATGCTTTGGCAGCGTTCGGCGCGTCCATGCTTGCCAAGGTCACGGGAGATGTCAAGATGAACTTCATCCACTGTCGGAGCTTAGCAGAAATCCGCTTGCCAAGGCTGACGGAAGTAGGTGGTCTGGAGCTAGGATTTCGGGGGTGCTCGGTCTTGTCAACCGTAGAGCTGCCTGCACTCCACACGCTCACACAAAGCCTCTGGCTTGGCTTCTGGGACTGCCAGCAGCTGACCGGCTTGGCTTTACCAGCACTGAGCAAGGTGGAGGGTAAAGAAGACCCCCCGAGCAGCCCGTACTTCCAAGCCAGTGCTGACCTACCAGTGCGCACGTTCGCTGCGCTAAAGCGCAATGCGCAAGGGACAGGAGGCATCCAGAGCACCCTACACGTCGAATCCTGTGCTAGGCTACGGACGTGCACGTTCGCGGCACTGGAGCACGTGGGCTCGGGGCTCCAGGTGACCATTAGCGATTGCGCCGTCCTTGAACGACTGGAGCTGCCCCGACTCAAGCGAGTAGCGGGTGCGTTCGAGCTAAGGTTGAGAGATTGTCCTGCCCTGGAGACGTGCGAATTCCCTCCAGAAACAGAGCTCCAAGGCACGTTGTATGCCTTAGCCCAGAGGTGTGGCAAGCTCCGGTCTCTCGGACTGCCACTGCTGCAAAGGGTGGCCTCGGCCCGACCGAGCAGAAGCGTGGAGCGCACGTGGTGGTCAACGATTGCCAGAGCTTTACGCGGCTGGTGTTGCCAGCGAGCCTGCCGAACTACACGGACTTTAAGCTGACAGTACACAAGTGCCCTTCTCTGCTAGAACTCGTGCTACCGGCCATGCGGACGTGGTCGACCTGACGGTGCAGTCGTGAATTGCTCTTCGCTCGCCGACTTACCCTGTCCAGAGGTGTGGCAGCTCGGTCTCTCGACTGCCACTGCTGCAAGGTGGCTCGGCCGACCGAGCAGAAGCGTGGAGCGCACGTGGTGGTCAACGATTGCCAGAGCTTTACGCGGCTGGTGTTGCCAGCGAGCCTGCCGAACTACACGGACTTTAAGCTGACAGTACACAAGTGCCTTCTCTGCTAGAACTCGTGCTACCGGCCATGCCGGACGTGGTCGACCTGACGGTGCAAGTCGTGAATTGCACTTCGCTCGCCGGACTTACCCTGTCCTCTGACTTACCCCGGTGCCAGAAGCTGGTGCTGACACTGGTCGGCTGTCCACGGCTAGAGCGACGGCGGCTGGGCGTTCCTGCTTGTGAGCCTGGCGCGGTCGCCATCACCATTACAAACTGCCGCCAGCTCGCGGCAGCCTCCCTCCAACTGTCGAGCCTGCGCAATCTGCGGTCCAGATTGGGCGAACCACCGGCCTCGTTACGACGCTGACCTAGAACCAGTGCTTCTTCGGTCGGAGCAGGCGGGGGGGGGGACCGCCCTTCCGGTCGGCGGGCCTCTCTCGCCACTGGTAGCAGGGGCAGGAATCTGCTGGCGGCCGGCACGGGCACGGCCGCGTGTGGAGCTGTCAAGCGCCGGGGGGGCCGGTCTCTACCTGGCGGGCCCGGCGGCTTCACTGACGGGCTGGGCTGGCCCAGCACATTCTGTCTGGCTACATTTCATTTTAATAAGAAGAAGAACAAGGCTTGGCTCCGCGCAGCCCCGCCGGCGGCTGCGGGGGCTCATAACGAAAGGTCCAGGACACGCGCGCGTGCTGGGCCGGCTTGAACACGCCGGTGTATGGCGCGGTGCCCTGCTGCAGCCGAGCAGACAAAGCCCGCACGTCCGCCGGCTTAGACCGCAACAGGCGCGCGGCCTTCTGCTTGTTCGCGGCCGGGACGTCGACCGCGTGCTGTAGACGCGCCTGAAAGTCCCGGCCCACCATGGCGTACACGTGTACCGGCACCGTAGCGCTGTCGGCACCCAGCACCAGCTCGACCGGCGTACCCGCCGTCAGGCAGGCCGCCTCCGGCCACGCGGCCAGCAAGCGCCCGGCCGCACGGTCCGACTGCTCCACGGCCCTGAACTTGATCAGAGAGGCGGGGCCCATGGACAAGCAGATGATGAGCGACGGGTCCTGGCCGTCCTCGGCGTCCTGGTGGAAACTGATGCGTCCCTGTCCCACCCGGCGGCCGTCGAGTGGGTACAAGTTGGCATGCACCCGCACGGGCCGGCGCTCCTCGCCACAGACGGCTTTGGCGAGCAGCGCACCTGCCTCCAGCAGGGCGGGCGTTAGGTCGAACCCGGGCGTCGTCACACCCGAGAACTTGTACGTAGTCCCAAAGGTAGCCACGGCGCGGGTAGTCACCGACTGGAACCGTAGCTTGGCCCAGGCGGGGGCCCGCGGATCTATCGCCTGCACCTGGTTCCAGGTCGCGGACAGCTGTTTCATGTCCACGTAGGCCAGGCGGAAGAGCTCCGTGCACAGCCTGCCTGGTAACACCGCGCGTACCTCCGCCCCGGAGAGCTCCACCAGGCGGATGTCTAGCTCGGTCTGGCGTTTCTTGCTCGGGGGCTCCGCCGCGCCCGCGTCGCCGGGGGCCGCGACACACTCCTCGTGCTCCGGCACAGGCTGCTCCAGCACGCTTGGCATGTTGGTCAGCTCCGGGCTTTGTGGCTCGGTCGCCGTTGACCAGGGGGCGCGCGGGGGGCGGCACGCCCGGCGGCGTACGGCGCGCGCCCGTCCGGAGGGGGGGAGGCGCGCTCCCTCCCCCTCCGCCCGCGCGTGCCGCCCCCTCGCGCGCCCCTGGTCAACGGCGGCCCGTGGGGGGGGGGGGGGCGCTCCCCTCCTCCCGGCCCGGGGGCACGCGGGCGGCGGGGAGGGAGGGGGCGGCACGCGCGGGCGGCAGGGGGGGGCGGGGCGCGGGGAGGCCGGCCCGGGGGCGGGCGTGCGTGGGGGCGGGTGGCCTCCCGCGGGGTGCACCAGTAATGAAGCCGGGAGCTAGAGAGGCCTGTGCTGGTCCCTACCGCCGGGTGGACCCGCTGCAGCTACTTCTGATCTTGGTAGCCACTGCTTGCTGCGTCGAAGCTTTGCGCCCCTTTGTGGCGCTGGCCGGGGAGGTGTACTGGACCGTGGTCTGCTGGGCCTTGGTGGGCGGCGGCCTGCTGTTGCTGACTTATGCCTACGACCACTGGCACACGGCCACCTGAAAAAGCGACCGGCGTGGCGGAGCCCGCAGGACCTGGGGCTGGCGGCGCTCACGGCCAGGGCCGAGCTCTGCTGCTACGCCGCGGCGCTGTTCCTGCTAGCCCTGGCCCCGCCGGCGTGGTCGGGCGCGCCGACGCGGGCCGCGCTGTACGCGCTGCTGGTCGGCGCCCTGGCGTCCGTGGGCGGGCGGGCGGCGGTGCTGGGCGTGCTGCGGCTGCTGGCGACGGAAGGCGTGCCGGACCCCTGGGCGTCGAGTGGGGCGCGCGCCTGGCGCTGTGGCATGCCGCGCTGCGCCAGGCGCACTGGTGCTGGTCGCAGGGCTGGGCGCTAGCGCTGGTGGGGCTGGCGGGCGGTGGCCAGGTCGGGGGGCAGTGGCCCCTGCTGGTGCTCGGCCTGCTGCTCGTCCTGTGCCTGTGGCTGGTGCCGCAGCGCGCGGGGGCGTGGTTCTGCGTGGGCGGCTGGGCCCTGCTGCACACGCTGGCCTGGGCGCTGGCGGCGGCCGCGGCCCACGGGCGCGTGGGCGCCCTGTGCTGGTACCGGGCGGCGGCGCTAGTCCCGACGCTCGCCGCCCTGGTGTGGGTAGTGGCCCGCCCGGCCGAGGGCCGGGCGCCTTTCGGCCCGTCCGCCTGCCACACGACGTGGCGTGGGCCCTGGCCACTACCCTCCCCGACGTGTGCTCCGCGTACCGGCTCCTGGCCTAGGCGGGCGGCCGGGCCTCGGCCGGCCCTGGTTGGCTTTGCAATGACGCCGCGCGAGAGGAGGTCCACCCCGCGCCTTCTTTCCCCCCCCCCCTTAGCCGCTACCGCCGGCCGGCCACGCCGGCGGACGGCCCAGGGCTTGGGGCGGCCCGGCACAAGGGCTGCCCGGCCGGCCGTCCGCCGGGGGGCCATACGACAATGCCCGCGCCAAGCTTGTGTCAATAAACAGTTTCCGTCTAACCTTGCGCTGGCTTTGGTCCCAGGAACCAGTCAGGCAGGCGGATCCGCAGCGTAGTAGCTCGGACTTATGGTCCGCCCCCAGCTTGTCGTCCGCCTACGACCACGCGCGCGGGCCTCCGCTATCTACTACCGTTAGTTAGAACGACGTATGCTGACTACTGGCCCGGCCGGCCTGCCAGACAACGCGCCCAGAACTTCCGGCCGCTAGACAGGGCTCAGCCCCCCCTGGCTGCACTTCCGCCGCGCCGGACTCGACCGGCCTCGTCAGTCGTGGACAAGCCGGCTCTTTTCCGGGCCCGTCCGCGTGTGGAGCCAGGCCCCCTGGACAATCCGGCCCTCGCGGGCCTAGCTACGTGCCTGACTTCTTCGCGGTCGTTCTGTTGGCCCAGGCCTTTCTCGGAAGCGGGCACCCCCCAGTCCGTGCCACTGTATTCACGTGACCGGCACGGGCTTAGCCCGGCCGCGTGGCGGAACCCCGCTGGGACAGATCGCCCCCCAAGGCCCGCCACACGGGGCGAAAGAGGAGGAAGATTGGGGAGGAGAGGACAGGAACAAGGAAGCAGGGAAAAGGGGAGAGGAGGGAGTGACAGGGGGGGGAGAGGAGGAGAGACAGGGGGGGAAGGAGAGCGCGGGCACAAGCTAAAAGGGACAGGAGCAAGGCTAAAGAGACGACGTTGCCTCCTCGGGGAAGGCCCTTCCCCGCGGAAATGTCGACCGCCGCGGACGCACCACGCGGCCCGGACGACGCACCGCCGTCCAAGCGGACCAAAGTGCAGGACGAGCGCGCACACGTCTTGGAGCTGACCGGCCTGCTACAGAGGTTATGCCACCAGCACCAACGTCAGACCGGCCCACTACCACACCAACCGGCCGAGACCGTAGAACCCTGGTTGCAGGAGTGGGCACCCTTAAACATGGAAAAGCATGCCACGGGCAACGCTTATCCGAGCCTAGCCGCCAGGCTTGTTAAGCTCCGGGACACTGATCCGGCTGCGGCCATGAAGAGTGTCTGGCCCGCCAACATCCATTGCCTGGTTATCGCCCGGCAAGACCTAGCCAAGCTGTACGGCCTAGGGCAAAGCTGGCCTGATCGCCTCGCGCTGTCCCTCGGCGCCGAGGAGGGGGTTTGTGTCTGCAGAAACTCCAGTCAGGCCAGAAGACGCCGCTGGTCGCAGACCTGGTCAACAGCCTGCAGCTACAAGACCACCTGCACAAAAAGGGGTTGGCGCCTGCAGTGTACGGCTGCGTCAAGCTCGAGGAGGAGCAAGCCTCGGCGCCCTCGGACGGTCGGGCCTTGGACAGTGCCCAGAACCATTGGATCGCGATGGCCTTCACCCCCGGCGCTCGTCCACGGAGGAGATCGATCTACTGGCGTACGTAAATAGAGCGAAGCCGGTGGAAATCGAGCTGTTTAAGGATTTTGTCGCAGGCTGTTGGACGCACTGGAGACTATGAAAACATTGCTGGTTAGCTGGGCGCCGGCGGACACGATCTTTTGTAACAACAGCCCTCCCTCTCTCGTGCTGGGCAACGTGAGGCCTAGGTATTTCAGGGGGGTTAACAAAGACCCGAGTGTTGAGGTGAACTCCCAGGCCGTCAAGCTGGCGAACCTGCTGACCCTTACAGTGGGTAGTCTGGGGGTACTGCCGCATCGGTACTTTCAGGTCTTGTGGACTCAGCTAGCAGGCCTGCTAGGACCTGTGGAACAGCGCCCCACTGAGCAAAACAGTCCGACTTGTGGGTGGTGAGCAGGTGGTGGGGCAGATCTGCTAAATGCCAAGGAGCTAGAAGGCCGCTGCTGTGTGCTCGAGGCAGCCGACAAGCTAAGCCGGACGGCTTCGTCCCAGGGGAGCGCTGGTTCCGGCTCCGTCCGTCGGATTGTGAATTTTTGAAGAACGGTAACTTCTTTGTCGAGAGACGGTCCAACGACCGGGGTCCGCAGCTACGCTTCCGCCCGCGACAAGAAATCATCGAGTGCTTAAAACGTAAGGCCTTCTTTAACAACGGCGTACAACATGAGGCTCTTGAACAATGGCGGCGTACTCGCTGAGGTGGAAACCTTTTTGGTTGCGCTGGTGTTGGTCGGGAGGCACTGGGCTACCGTCATGGCAGACTTCAACGATGCTGCATCGGAGCTGGAGAGGCTCAAGCTCAAGAACGACCGTCTGCAAGCACAGGTGCGCGAACTCGGGCTATCAGAGATCAAGACAGAATCGCCGGTAGACTTAATTGACAGTTCCACAAATCCTAAATCAGCTGTGAGCAAAAAGGGGCCCGGGCGCGAGTTATGCAGAAAAAGCCAATGAGCAGCGAAAACTCCTGGAAAGTGCGAAAGCTGAAGCAGAAAAAGATTCCAGAGCCTGGTGGAGTCAACAGCCGCGGACGGAACCAGTGAAGAAGCTGCAAGAGGAGTGGGAAGCTGAGTTAGCAGGAATGTGCGCCCTAGCGAATGAGCTGGTGGCGAGAAGGCGCGCGGCGAGAAACGCAGCTTCGATAAGATCAGCGGGTATCGGAGACGTTGGCGTTCAGTGTGGGAAGCTCGGCAGACTAATGGGACAGCGGAGCTGTGTCTGCAACCACTGGGACTGTTTCTGGTTCAGCAAGAACAAAAAAAATGGAACGGGGAAAAGATACGGGCGCACGGCTACCTCAGGGAGTATTAAGCCTTCTTGGACCGAAAGGATCGACAATAGTGTTGCGAGCACAGCAGCAGCCGCCGGGACAGCAACAACAGCCGCCGGGACAGTAGAACAACTACCGCGAGATCAAGAGGCGCCAAGAGCGCGACCAGTGCCCGCAGCACGTGAACAGCAAGCTGTCCAGGCGGTCACAGAGCGACTGCAGCAAGAACAGCAAGCTGTCCAGGCGGTCGCGGAGCGACTACAGCAAGAACTGCAAGCCGTGGGGAGCCGGCAACAGCAGCCACTGCAGACACGGCAGCAGCAGCAACCGGAGCCAATAGAGCAACGACTGCAACGCCAAGAAGAACGCATAGCGGAGTTAGAGCGGCGGCTGCAAGCACAGGAGGCGCAGACAGCGCAATTGCAGCAAGAACTACAAGCCGAAAGGCTGCGAACACAGCAACTGAAAAGGCGGTGGCCAGCTCCGCCGGCGGGAACGCAGCCGGTACAGCCAGTAGGGTCTTGGCAGGGGAGCACTCTGGACGCGCTGGCCAAAGCTGCCGCAGAGCAACAACCAGTCAGGGTCCGGCGGCCAAGAAGCGGAGGGGGGGCTAGTACTGCCAAAGCGGACAAGGGGGGCAGAGAGAGAAAGGAGAGGAATTAGGGGGAGACGGAAGGGATAGAAGAAGGGGGGGCGCAGTGCGAGCGAGAGAAAGGAGAGAGAGAGAGAGTACTCCCTCTGGCCCCCCCCTAGCCTTCTCGTGTGCCTACGACGACGACGTGCGCACGGGCCTCCGCGAATTACTACCGTTAGTTAAAACCACCTAGATGATGGCTACTGGCCAGCCCGGCCGACGACACACACCTGAGTTTCCGGCCGGGGCTTGGCGCCACGTCCGGGACTGCTTGGGCTGGGCCCCGGGCGTGGCCGCCCTCAGCCCCGAGTTCCGCCTGCTGCTGGGCAAGGCCGAGTCCTGGGCTCACTTCCGCTGCGCCGAACTCGACTTGGCCCATCGTGCACAGGCCAGCTCTTTCCGGGCCTGGCCCGGCCCCGTCTGGAGCCAAGCCCGGGCCCAGGTCACGACCCTGCGACTGAGCCTACCTGGGCTAGACGCCCTGCGCGAGCAAAGTTTTCCGGGCCTCCTGGTCGACAACTTGGTCCTCACTAGCGAGCCTAGCGGCGTGGATGACTCCGCGGTCCATCTCTTGACCCAGGTCTGGCCCGGCCTCAGGCGCCTTAGCCTGCGCCGCTGTCTTCACGTGACCGACGCGGGGCTGGAGCACTTGGGCCGGCTGCGCGACCTGCAGCAACTCGACCTCGGTGGCTGCCCCCGGCTCCGGGGCGCCGGGCTCGCTGGCTTAGCGGAGCTGCCAGGTCTGCAACGGCTCGAGCTTGCTGACTGCGCGGAGCTCACGGACGCCGGGTCGAGCGCTTGGGCCAGCTGGCCAAGCTGCAGACGCTCCTGCTGTGCCGCTGTCCCCGGCTCACGGACGCCGGGCTCAACAGCTTGACCGGCCAGGGTGCGAAGCTGAGCAACAGCCTGCGAGTGCTGGACCTCTCCGGTTGCACCGCGCTCACGCGTGACGGGCTCCAGTACTTGGCCAAGCTGTCGAAGCTGCAGACGCTCAGTCTCGCCGGCTTTACTGGGGTGCTAGGCCCCGAACTCACGTCATCGTGCGTCCAACGGGAAGAGTTGCCTTTGTCCAAGCTAGAAAACAGCCTGCAGAGTCTCAACCTTTCCCGCTGCGCGAACCTCATCGACGCAGGCCTCCAGCACCTGTCGTGGCTGAAGGAGCTACGGGCGCTCGACCTCTCCGACTGCAAGCAGCTGACAGGCCAAGGGTTCACGCACTTGAAAGACCTGACGAGCCTGCGGCGGCTCGACCTACAGGGCTGCACAGAACTCGTGAATGCCGGGTCGATGTCGGGGTCGCGCAACTGGCCCAGCTAAGGGGACTACGGGAGCTGAACCTCGGCGGCTGCACAAAGCTCACCAACGAGTGGCTTCCTTTGCACTTGGCACGGTTAAGGGAACTGCGGGTGCTCTGCCTCGGACTCTGCGAGCAGCTCACGGACGAGGGCCTTTGTTTCTTGGCCAAGTTGCGCTACTTGCAGAGGCTGGACCTCAGTGGCTGCAAGATGTTCAAAGGGAACCGGAGCTAAAGTTGCCGCAAGACCTGCGAGTGCTGTCCTTGGCCGACTGTTCCAACCTTACCACGCTGGGGTGCCTGCGTGAGCTGCACGGCCTGCAGAAGCTGGCACTCGACCGGTGTGCCGGGCTCACTACGCTGGCCCCCCTGGCGCAGCTGTCCGGCCTGCAGCAGCTGTCCGCGGCCGGCTGTTCCAAGCTCACCACTCTGGTAGGCTTGGAACAGCTGCCAGACCTCCGGCTGCTGTCCCTGGCTGACTGTTCCGGCCTCATTGAGGTGGGCGGCCTGCGGAAGCTGTACGGCCTGCAGAAACTGGCACTCGACCGGTGTGCCGGGCTCACTACGCTGGCACCCCTGGCGCAGCTGTCCGGCCTGCAGCAGCTGTCCGCGGCCGGCTGTTCCAAGCTCACCACTCTGGCAGGCTTTGAACGGCTGCACAAGCTGCAGCAGCTGAATCTGTCTGGCTGCTCCGGCCTCATTGAGCTAAAAGGCCTGGAGGGGCTGCGCAGCCTACAGCAGCTGAGCCTGGCCGGCTGTGTGCAGCTGCGGGACGCCCAGCTTCCGCACTTAGCGGGACTACAGCGCTTGCGGCAGCTGAGCCTGGCTAACTGCTCTGGGCTCGAAGGCAAGGCCGGGCCCGGCACGGTCGCGGTTTGGGGACAGCTCACTCGTCTGGAAGAACTGAGCTTGGATGGCTGCGCGGCGCTGTGTGAGCTAGGCCTCCTGGCGGGGCTGTCCGCGTTACAAAAGCTGATCTTGATCGGGTGCACCAAACTCCTGGCTACCGAGCTACGCCACCTGGCCGGAATGCAGGCGCTGCAAGAGCTCCATCTTTCCGGCTGCGTTGGGCTGCAGGACAACACTAAGGACTCCGCGGCGCACTGGCTGGCGCTGGCCAAACTGCAGCGACTGACGAAACTGTACCTGATCGGCTGCACGCAACTCACGGGCCAAGGGCTAACACCCTTGTCCGCGCTGCCCGCGTTGCAGGAGCTGTACCTGGGTCAGTGTACTGGTCTGACACTAGAAGGGGTAAAGGGATTGGCCAAGTTGCGCACGGTACGGCGACTGGGCATTCAAGGCTGCGAGCAGATAATCCCGGCCTGGCAGGAGGCTTTCCGACTAGCCAGGGCAGCGGAGGGGTTGGGCCCCCTTTAGCAGCACCTGCAATTAACTAGCTGGGCACAGCCCGCGGGGAGGGAGGCCTGGCTCTCTAAAAGACCATCACTGCCCTGACCGAGCTGCCTGGCCGCGCAGCGAGCTCGGACGACGGCCTGCCTTTCTAGGCTCTGCCCGCGGGGGGAGGAGGGGGGGGCTGGCTCTCCCCCCCCCCGGGAGGGAGTGAAGAAAAAAGGGCACCAGCCCCCTCCCGCGGGCTACGCAGGGAGCGGCGTGCCACGCGCCGCCGGTCTGGGGCCGAGAGGGGCCTCCCTCCTTCCCCCCCAGCCTCCGGCCGTGCCGGCGCGCGCACGTGCCCCCCCGGGGGGGGGGCGCTCCCCGCGGGTGCGCGGGCGGCCGCCCAGGCCAGGCCAGCGGGCCCAGCCCCCGGCCAAAACGATGTCGGACCCCGCCGCCAAGAAGCGCCGCGCCGAGCCGGCGCCCGACCGGGCGGCCACTGTGCCGCTGTGCCCGGACCTGTGGGTGCCGGCCGACGATGCGCGCTACGCCGCCTTCCTGGCGCTGCCCGCCGCGGCCCGCCAAGACTACCTGCTGACCGCCGCTCGCCTGGTGGAAACGCTAGCCCACCGGCCGGCGTGGGAAGAGCCGGGCTGGTGCGAGCGGCTGCGCGGCCGGGTCGAGACGCTGTGCGCTTCGCTGGGCGACGTGCGCAAGAACTCGCGCGACCAGGGCCGCTGGCAGGAGCTGTGCGTGGCCCGGTCGTTGGACCGGGCCTGCCGCGCCTGGGGCCGGGAGCTCGCGGACGTGCAGGTGGAAGATACGGCCGCCCTGGTGCACCAGCGGCAGGCCGACCTGCTGGCGCTGGTGGTGCGCTTCCTCCTGGTGGCGGCCCCGGCGGCGGCCCCGGCGGCCGCGCCGGCCGGTGAAGGCGAAGGTGACGGCGGCGAGCGGCGGGAGCGCGAGCTGCGGTCGCAGGTAGAGAGCTTTAGCCTGCAGCTGCGGGACGTGTGCGCCGTGCTGACCAAACAGGCGTCCAGCCTCCGCCTGGCCGAGAAACACTTGCAGGCCGCGCGCCAGTCGGGCGAGGGGCTGCTGGGGGCGCTACAGGCGCGCTGGCTGGGCCCCGCCGACGCAAGCTAGCGCGCGTCGTCATCCTGGGTCTTTAGTTTGTACTCCTGGTCTACCACTAAAACTAGCCTCTCTCTGTCTTGGCGTCATCAGCTCCGGCGGCCGGCCGGTCCCGTGGAGGAAGCAGGAGGCGAGCCTAGGGGGGGCTCAGCCGGTGCCGGCCGGCGTGTGGCCGGCGCCGCGTCAGACTGACAGTGGCCAGGGGAGGCCTGCTTTCTTTTAATAAAACTCACCAGCCCTCTGGTGTGGCTGGGTAGGACGTCGTTCGCCCCTCTCCCCCTCTGCCAGGCCGGGGAGCTGGGGTCTAGTAAAACCCCGGCGCTCCAACCCCCGGGGTGCCGGCCGGGGAGGGGCAGCCTCCGGTGGGCCACACCAGCACAGCGGTCGGCCAGCACGTAGGCCGCCGGCGCCGGTGGTCCCCGGGCGCGACCCGGCGCGACTGCTTACTGACAGCCGCCAAAGCAGCTAGCCGCGTTGTAGCAGCCGGTCGTGCACTTGCAAAGCCGCCCGGGATACCAGGACGGCTGACTGTTCTGCCCGCAGTAGCAGCCGCTGCGGCAGGAGCCAGTAGGGCTGTTGACGGAATTCAGGCCCCCGCAGTCCCGGGCGCAAGTACAAGACACGCCCCCTGGTACCGAGGTGCTGCAGACGGTAGCAACATACTGGCAGCCGGCGCAGGGCTGGGGGGCGGCGGTCGTGGTGGTCGTGGTCGTGGTGGTGGGCGCCTCGGTCGTGGTGGTCGTGGTGGTGGTCGTGGTGGTCGTCGGGGCGTGCGCCGTGCAGTAGGCGCTCGTGTCCCCCGCGGGGGAGCAGGGTTCCTGGAGGGGGCCCGCCGCGCCCACGAGGTAGAACTCGTCCACGTTGGGCCCGGGCAGGCTCTCTCTCTGTTCCACGAACGCGAGGTTGTAGTCGGAAGAGGAGGCCTCGAGCACGCGCGCGGGGCCGCCCTGCGTGTGGAAGACACGGTAAGCGTAGCCATAGCTGGCGTCGTACCGTTCGCCCTGCACCAGGCTGACCCACAGCTGCACCGCGCTGGCCGGCTGGGCCGTGGTCGGGTAGAGGCTGGCTAGCTCGGTGCTGCTGAGCCAGGCCGAACTGGTGTAGCAGAGGACTTCGGTGTCGGCTACGGTCGGGCGTTCCGGCACGTTCAGGGCCAGGTCACGCAGGTTCTGCTCGCCGTTTGCGGCGCCGAGCCCCAGCCCCAGGTGCGAGACCCAGCCGTTGGCGCAGCTGCCGCAGAAGAGGCGCCGCGTGTTGGCCTGGTGGAAGCCGCACGGGTCCGTCTGAGCGCAGCAGCCGAGCGTGGCGTGGCGCAGCTGCAGCCGGTTGGGCAGGAAGAGCGACTGGGGGTGCGTCGCGAGCGGCGTGGACTGGCCGGCCAGGAGCAGCCAGACGCACGCGTTGCCGGACCCGTCCGCCTGGCGCACGAGCGAGTTGTCCGGCCCGGCGGCGCACAGGTAGCCGCCCGGCGCCGGGTCGTAGGCGAGCCGGTACGCCCAGCCCTGGTCCCGGCCGTACAGGCCGCGCGCAAACTCGTACCAGTCGACGGGCTCGAACCGCCAGGGGAACGCCGCCGGGTTGTATCAGTCGACCCCGGCGCCCGTGACGCCGAGGCAGTAGCCGGAGCTGCCCCCGAAGCCGCTGGTCTGCAGGTACTTGCACAACCGGGCCGAGGCCCCGCTCTCGGTGATCGCCAGCACGTCGGTGCCGTAGTAGTGGCACCGGTCCAGGACCGAGGCCGGCTGCCCCGCCCCGGCGCCCAGGTGCAGGCAGTAACCCGTGTGCGCCAGGCTCTCCAGGCGCCGGATGTCGGAGGGCGCCCCCCTGGCAGGCAGGCCGGGGGTCTTGGTCGGGCTGGCAGACGACGACAGCGAGCGCGAGGGCGTGTTGGTCGGGCTCAGCGACGCCGACACGCTGCGGCTGCTCGTGACCGAGTGGGTAGGCGTCAGCGTCGGGCTGGGGGACCTGGTGCGCGCGGTCCCGGCGCAGCCCCCCGGGCGCCTGTCCGCCGGCAGGTCCAGGAAGCCCGCGCACACGCGCTGCAGCGCCCAGTCGGGGGTGTCCTCTGCCGCCGGGAGCTGCTGCCCCGCCAGACTAAAGGTCGTCAGCGCGGTCGCGCCCGCAAACATGTCCTCTGTATTCTCCACTCTGGCCAGGTCCAGGCCGGGCAGCCGTGCGTTGAAGGCGGACGCGCCCTTGAGCAGGCCCCGGAGGTTCACGGAGGGGGTTTCCCCCAGGAAGCGCAGATCGCCATTGAAGGACACTGCGCCCTCGAGCAGGTACGAGGCGTCCTGCAGCACGGGGGCGTACCAGTCCAGGTCCGTCAGGTTGAGTTTGGCCGCGCCCTTGAACATGCCGGTGGCGTTCTCTAGCGAGTGGAAGCCCCAGTCCTGGGCCGGGATAAACACCTGGGCGGTCGCGGCGAACATCCAGGCGGCGCTGCGCACTTGCCGCAGGTTCCAGAAACGCGCGCCCCCCCCCGAACGTGATCTGCGGCGATTCGGCGAACATGCAGTCGGTGACCTCGGCGGCGCTCAGGTCCAGGCCGGCCGCGTCGAGCGAGGCGTCGCCCATGTAGCTGAAGGAGCCTTGGAAGGAGCGGACGTGCGAGGTCTGCAGGGTGGACAGCGGGGGCAGGCCTTCCCAGGAACGCAGCCCGTGGAAGTGGTAGCCACTGTCGGGGTGCAGGTACAGCTGGGCAAAGCTGTCGATGGACACGAGCGACGTGCCGCCGCCCTGCTCTTGCTGCCGGACGTGCCAGGCCGGGGTCATGGCCCAGCCCAGCACCTTGCCCGTGATGAGGATGGTGTAGAACCCCGGGGCGGCGTACTCGTGCGTGCACCACGAGCCGTCCTCGTTGCTGCACACCACGGGGGGCGTGCCGTCCCCCCAATCCACCGTGTACGTGGGGTCGGTGGGCAGGCTCGTCTGCAGCAGCGCGCGGCGGCGGGTGGGGCTGGTTGCGTTGGGGTCGTTGCTGGCGGGGATGGTAAAGTTGCCGCCGGCCCCGCCCGTGACATTGAGGCCCAGGCTGGTGGGCGGCAGGGGGGTAGGGGTGGCCGAGGCGGACGCGGTGGGCGACTCGGAGGCGGTCGGCGATTCCGAGGCGGTCGGCGATTCCGAGGCTGTCGGCGATTCCGAGGCGGTCGGTGATTCCGAGGGCGTCGGCGATTCCGAGGGCGTCGGCGATTCCGAGTGCGTCGGCGACTGGGACACAGAGGCCGTCGGTGACTGGGGCGCGCCCAGCGACTGGGAAGTGGTCGGCGACTGGGACACAGAGGTGGTCGGTGACACAGAGGCGGTCGGCGACCGGGACACAGAGGCGGTTGGCGACTGGGGCGTGCCCAGCGATTGGGAAGCGGTCGGCGACTGGGACACAGAGGCCGTCGGTGACTGGGGCGCGCCCAGCGACTGGGAAGCGGTCGGCGACTGGGACACAGAGGCGGTCGGCGACACAGAGGCGGTCGGCGACCGGGACACAGAGGCCGTCAGTGACACTGAGGCGGTCGGCGACTGGGGCGCGCCCAGCGACTGGGACACTGAGGCGGTCGGTGACTGGGAGGCGGTCGGCGACTGGGACGCGCCCAGCGACTGGGACACAGAGGCAGTCGGTGACACGGAGGCGGTCGGCGACTGGGGGGCCGCCGGCGACTGGGACACAGAGGTGGTCGGTGACTGGGGCGCGCCCAGCGACTGGGAAGCGGTCGGCGATCGGGAGGCGGTCGGCGACCGGGACCCAGAGGCGCTGGGCGAACTGGACAGGGTCGGCGTGGTAGTGACCGTTCCGTACGGGTGGTCATAAGGACAGAAGCCCGACCCTGGCCACAGGCAGGTAGCTAGTATTAACAACCAAGGCCAAGACCGACAAGGCGGCAGGGCGCGCTGGAGTGGCATGGCGGACTAAGCGCTGCTAGAGACTCCTGTCTGTGCACACAGCTAGAGACTCCTGTCTGTGCACACTGTTCCCTAGGGGCCACGCCCTCTGGTAGCACCTGTGCTTGGGACTCGGCGCAACTGGGCTCTTGCGCTCTTTAAGTACTGCAGCACACGGGCAGGGAAGTGGGGCCGCCCCCTCCCCCTCCCCCCCCCGGGGGCCCTGTTCTCCCTCTCCCCCCTCCGGCCACCCCTGCCCCGCCAGCCGACGCGAGGATTCTGCTCTCTTTTCCCCGCCTTCCTTGCGTCGGCCGGCCAACGGCGCTAGTGTACTAGGCAAAACACCAGCCCATGTGGAGAGCGTGGCTGCTCGTGCTAGCCCAGGCCTGGCACGCGCTCGGCGACGGCTACTGCCCCAACTACGGGCCGGCGGCGAACCCGGCACCCGGACAATCGCCGTCGCCCTCCCCGTCGCCCTCCGCCCAGGCGCCCGTGTCGGTGTCGGCGTCACCGGGCCTCGTGCTGCAGCAGGCCCTGGCGCCCTACCACTGCCTGTACCACGAAGAAGACGCCAGCCTACACACCGCCCGGGGGCTGGTCTTTCTGCCCTGCCTGGTCACGACGGGGATCTCGGACACGACGCCCCATTACCCCTACTACTTGCGCAACTACCTGCTGGACCAGAGCGACGGCCACCTCTTTAGCGTCTCGTCCCCCCACTTTCTGACCCAGTGCCTGCGCTGTACCTGCAACGATTGTAGCTCTGGCACGTTCGAGCTGGTGCTGTGCGCCAACGCGGGCAAGAGCGCCCGTGTCCGCGCGCAGCAAGACGACGCAGGGTACTACTCGCTGTACACGGACCAGGGAGGGGTCCTGGAGGCCTACGCGCAGCTCTTGCCCTACCGAGAGGCTAGCGGGCCTGTGTTGGTGCACGCCGGTCACCACCTCTGGGGGCTGTCGGGCCTCTGCCTGCCAGCGCGCAGCCGGCCCGGCACGTCCACGCGCGCGCTGAGCCTGCTGGCCCCCTGCCCGCCCTCGCCCCCGGCGCTGGACGGCGGGTGGTGGTTCGACGACGCCGGCCGTCTCGCGGCCGGGGGGGAGGGCGCACGGGGCCTGCAGTACCTGCGCGCCGGCGCCCCGTACTACAGCGCGGCCGGGACGGCGTGGCTGGCACCCGGCGCCAACTCGTCCTGGGACGTGCCCTGGCTCGCCGACGTCTGGGTGCTGCGCATGGCCTACGCCAGCCCGACGTACGCGCTCGGCCTGCCAGAGACCAACTGGTACCAGCTGTCTCGCGGCTCGGTCACCCGGCCGGCGGGCACGCTGCAGGCCAGCAACCGCAGCGAGGGCACCGCGCTGGCCTTCCGTTACGGCGAGAACGAGCTGCGCTTCCTCGGGGCGGGCCCGGCCGCCGAAGCGACCCAGTTCCTGCTGTATCCGCCGCCCCGCCTGGCCGCGGCGGGGCGCGCCGAGGTGCTGGCCCTGCACGCCAGGGGCACGCGCTGCCTCTTCCCGGTCGCGTACAACGGGGCCAGCGCCAGGATCTTGGTCGCGAACGGGCGCCTCTACTACCCGGCCGACCCCGCGGGGCCGGACTACCTTCGCTACTGCCTGCGCGCCCAGTCGCTGCGCTTTGAGCCCTGCGAGTACGTAGCGGACCCCGTGTACGTGCACCCGGGGCTGCAGGTGCTGGCGTACAGCTACGGGGGGGGCTCCGGTTCCTCACCACCACGCCGGACGGCCAGGGGCTGCAGTCCGCCTGCTGGTGGGCGCCGGCGTTCCCCGGCCCGCCGCCGCCCTTCGAGCCCGTGGCCGTGGGCGCGTACGCCCCGCCGGACGCCGGCGCGCTGTACCAGGCGAACAGCTTCTTCAGCTGCTCGGGCCTGTGCGCCCTGCCCGGGCTGACCGCCAGCGGCCGCTGGGAGCTGTCGCTCCGCCCTTGTCCGTCGCGGCCGCGCAGCACCGACCTGCTGTACCTGAACCCGTCGGGCCAGCTGGGAGCGCTGATCCGCGGCCAGCTGCGCTGCCTGGGCTGCCAGGCCGCGGCCTGCCCCGTGGCCGCGTCGGCCGCCCAGGACGCCCCGGCCCCCGAGCTGGGTTTCTGGCCCTGCGAGGCCAACGGCGACGGCTTCAACGGCCTGGCTGACTACGTAGTGCTCGAGGCCAACGCGAGCCTCTTCCACCGGGCCAGGCTGGCGAGCGCGCCGGACGCGCTCCTGCAGCTGAACCCCTCGCGCACCGCCGCCGCCGGTTTCTTCTTCCTGGCCGCCGCGCTGGCCACGCACCCCCTGACGCTGCGCGCGCTGAGCTCGCCCGCAGGCGCACCGGACCCCTGCGCGGTGGACCCGCCCCCCGCCCCCTTCCGCTTCACGCAGGCGCTGCCGGCCGCGTCGCTGGGCCCGTGGACCGCGAGTTGCTCCGGCGTCAGCGGCGCGTCGCAGTGCTGGCACGCCTTTGACGGGACCGACTACCAGGCCGGGCTGGCGGCCGGGGCCCGGCCGCGGGAGTGGCTGAGCCGCAGCTTGTACGACCCCGGCAACGGCACGTACACGGGCGGCGAGGCCCTGGGCGGCGAGTGGCTGCAGCTGCGCCGCACCGACGGCCAGTACCTGCGCCTGACCAGCTTCGTGCTGTCCGGCTACGCGGACCCGTACGATCCCCCGGCGGGCGCGAGCGGCAATGCCCGGGTACTGTACGTGTACGGGACCGAGAGCGCGGCCGACACCGACTGGGTCCAGCTGTTCGACTCCCGGTACGCGGACCAGGACGGGCCGTGGCTCCCCCTCGAGAAGCGCAGCTACGTCGTGCTGTCGACCACGCGGGCGTACGTGGCCTTCCGCTGGGTCTGGGTCCGGATCTACCCGCGCAACGACACGGGCTCGGCCGTGCCGCGCCCGGCCCGCGTGCCCGAGCTGTACCCGAGCTTCGCGCAGGCGCACACGGGGCTGTGCGGCGGGATTCAGGGCCTGGCCTGCACCAGCGGCACGGAAGGAAACTACAGCTGCGCGTGCGGGGCGGGCTACCGGCCCAACCTGCGCGAGGGCAGCTACCCGGCCACCTGCCTGGACGTGGACGAGTGCGCCCTGGGCGCGGCGCCGCCCACGACGCGGCCCGGGCGCAACTTCACGCTCGCGGACCGCGGCGTGCGCTGCACCGCCTCCGCGTACGCGCAGGGCTGGGCGGGGACCGGGGGCTGCGAGGCGGCCTTCGACGCGGTGGGGGGGCTGTACTGGCGGTCCCCGGCTAGCTTCAGCCCCACCACCGGCGGCTGTACGGCGTGCCCGGCGGTGCCCGGGGTCACGCAACCCGTCGGGTTGGTCGGAGAATGGCTGCGGGTCGACCTGGGGGCGGTGTACCGTCTGCGCGGCTTCGGGCTCACGCCCTCTGCCTTTACCTCCTCGGCCCCGCGGTGCACGCGCGTGTACGTGAGCGTGGGCGCCGGCGACTCTCCGCAGCACTGGTGGGACGCCGTGCAGACCAGCTGGCCCCCGCCACCAGCTGGTCGTCGGCCGAGTCCTGGTTCGAGCCGGCCTCCCTGGCGGTGGCCCGCTACGTGCTGCTGGCGTTCACGGAAAGCCTGCCGGGCCAGACGCAGGTGGCGCTCGACGACGTGCGGTTCCGCGTGGCCGACGACATCGCGCCCAGCGCGCCCGCCGGCCTACTCTTTGACTACAAGTTCGACGCGGCCTGGACGGCAACGGACTACCACCAGGATACGGGCCTGTACACCGGCACGGAGAGCCGGGTCATCGGGGGCGTGACCTACCCGGGGGGCAGCCTGGTCTACGACCTGGGAGGGATCTACCTGCTGCACCGGCTCGCGCTGGTCGGGATGGTCGGGCTCGCGCAACACACGGGGCCCAACAACCTGACCTTGGGCATCGGCAACAGCTCCAGCGGACCCTTTGCGCTGTGGCAGCGGGGCCTGCAGGTAGACTGGGTCCCGGAGGACGTGACTACTTATTTCAACCCGCGGCGCTGGTGGGTAGACCCCGGCAAGTCAGTCTACGGGCGCTACGTGGTCCTCGTCGCCGGCCGGAGCGGCAACCCGTACCCGACGGGCTTCAACCCTTCCACCGGGTGGAACTAACGGAGGTGTTCTTCGAGACGGGGCCCGGGCGCGCGGCCGGGGGCGACTGCGGGGGCACGTCCATGTTGTGCCAGAACACGCCGGGCTCTTACCGCTGCCAGCTACGTGATGACTGCTACTTTACCCGGCCGTGCGGGCCGGGCTATGCCTGCACTAACACCCCCCAGGGCGCCTCCTGCACCTACGTAGGCTAGGCTAGCACACGCGCGGCCCCTTCTCTCTCCTTTTATCAGGTAATGGCTTCGTTTTTTAGTACGACATAAAAAAAGAAAACTGTGCACCAAGCCCTTGGCACCGCCGGCCGGGTCGACGTGTCCCCTCCCCCGCCTAGCGAAGAGGACAGGCGCCGCGGCGCCCCCGGCCCGGGCGGCACGCCCGTAGACTAGGCGCCCCGCCCGGAGGCGCGCTCGGCCGGAGTGGGCACGGCGGGCGGGCCTCGTGGCAGAGAGGCCAGCAGGCCGGCGGCCGCGGCGCGGGCGTTCTGTGCCCGCTGCAGGCGGGCCAGGCACTCCAGCCTCTCGGCGTGGCCGGTCACGGTCGCCAGCAGGTCCTCAAAGTAACGACAGTCTTGCTCGGCCAGAGCCAGCTCATTCGCCAGCCGGCGCCGGCGGCCCGCGGCCCGCCTCAGAGCAACGGACATGTGGCCGCCCAAGGGCCAGCAGAGGAGGAAGGGGGATTCTCCGGGCCGCCGGCCGCCGCGCCCCCGGTGGGGAGGGGGGCACGCTCCTAGCGAGGGGGGGGGGGGGGGGGGGGGCACGCTCCCCCCTCCCTCCTCCCGGCCTGCTTTGCCCACGGGTAGGAAGGAAAGGGAGCGGGGGCCGCCCCCTCACCTCCACCCCCCCCCCCCCGGGCCCCCGCCTGACTACTAAAGCGGTGCACCGAAACACCACGCCTTCCTTCCATGGCGGCCTACCCGTCCCCCCCGCAGTGCCAGCGGCAGCTCGCGCGCTGGCTGGGCTGGGCTGACCTGGCTGTGCTGGCCTGCGTGTCGCCGTGGCACGAACGCTTGCTGCAGGCACCCGCGGTCTGGCGAGAGACCGGGATCGGCGACCGAGAGCTGGACGTAGCTCAGCCGAGGCTCCGGGCGTTGGTCGAGGTCTGGGGCCAGGCCTGGCAGGCCGGGGCGCGCCCCCGGGCGTCCGAACTGCAGGTGCGGGCCGGGCTTCCAGATCCCCTGGCCGAGGCCCGCCGGCTAAGCCCTTGTGTGGTGATCGAGGGACTAGTGCTAAAAGACTGGCCGCCGGAGTGGAAGCCCTTCCTCTTCCAGGAGCTGCTGTGCGGCATAGCCGAAGTACTCCCCGAGCTGCAAAGCCTACAGCTGCTACGTTACACAGGGCTGGCGGGCCCGGGGCTAGAAAAGCTGCCGGGGCTGCGCAAACTTCAACGTCTATCCTTCAGGTATTGCCAGGGACTGACGAACGCGGGGCTTAGGTACGTGTCAAAGCTAACAGAGCTACAAGACTTAGACCTGGGCTTTTGTGAATCACTGGTAGACGGGATGGTGAGGCAATTGCCTAACCGTCTGCGCTACTTAGACTTAAGCCTTGCCACCGGACTGAGGACGGGCAAGGGGCTGCGGGGCTTGACAGAGCTGCGACACCTGGATCTGAGCCATTGCCGGAAGCTAGAGGACGGGAGTCTGCAGTACGTGGCAGGTTTGCCACAGCTGCGGCACCTGGCTCTGAAGGACTGCACAGGGCTAACCGACGCGGGGCTGCTAGACTTAGCGAGAATGCACCAGCTACAATACCTAGACCTGAGCTTTTGTACTGCACTGACGGACGCGGCGCTGGCGCACTTGACCAACCTCCGAGAGCTGCAGCACCTAAACCTCCACTCCTGCAACAAGCTGACGAGCGAGGGGCTAAGGCCTTTGGCCGGCCTTAGGAAGCTGCAACACCTGGACCTGGGGCGCTGCGTGCGGTTAACGGAGGCGCGCGCTACCGCACTTGGCAAACTTAGACCAGCTGCAGCACCTGGAGCTGACCGGGTGGGACGCCAAGGGGGGCGCGGGCCTAGCCTACCTGGCGAACCAGGGCCGGCTGCAACACTTGAATCTGAGCCGTTGGCACCGCCTGGAGGACGCGTGGCTGGCGCCGTTGGCGGGCCTGCAGGAGCTGCGGCGCCTAGATCTGAGCTTTTGCCCTCGGATGACCGGCCGGGGGCTCCGAGGGTGGAGGCTGCCGCGCCTGCAACACCTGGACCTAGGCTATTGCGAGGGACTGCTGGACGAGGAGCTCGGGTGGTTGGCACATTTACCAGCGCTGCGGCACCTAGACCTGAGCTTTTGCACGCAACTGACCGGCGCGGGGTTCGGGTGGTTAGCGAGGCTGGGCCAGCTGCAACACTTGGACCTAAGCCATTGCGCGGAATTGACGGACGCAGGGCTGGCGTACCTGGCGGGCCGGCAGGGCCTGCAACACCTAAACCTTAGCTCTTGCCCGAAGCCGACCCGTGCGGGGCTGGCGCACCTGGCAAGCCTGCCAGAGCTGCGATACCTAGACCTGGACTCCTGCCCAGGAATGACGGAAGAGGTGCTCCCCTTCCTGGGGAAGCTAAGGCACCTGCGAGACCTTAGGCTGACCAATTGCGGAGCACTGACGAGGGCGGGGCTGGCGCGTCTGGCGGCAGGCCTGCCACAGCTGCGAATCCTCGAGGGGGGCGGAGATTGAACTCGGCCGGCCGGCTTGGCGCCAAGACGGAGCAGGAAGGAAAGCCTACACGCCCCGCCAGAACGCGCCCCCCCGACCCTCCCTTCTGCTCTCCCTGGGCCAGCGATAACGCGCTCTGGCGGGCCACCGTGTCGGACGACCAAGGTAGCGGTGGCTCTCCTCCCCCCTCCCCCCCCTCCTCCCGTGGGGGGGGAGCGGCGTCCCCGCCCCCGCCCCCCCCCCCCCCCTTCTCTCCGCCCCGAGGCCGCCCCGAGGCCGCGCCAGGGCCGCGGCCGGTGGGCGCGGCCGGTGGGCACCGGGGCGGGGACGCCGTCCCCCCCCCCCCCCCCCCCCCTCCGCAGCCCGCGTGCGCGTGCGGCCGCACCGTCTCTCTCCCCCCCCCCCCCCGGCCGACGTCCCCCTGGCCCGCCCGCGGCGCCTAGCATCTGCCGTAGCATCAGCAGTTGTTTTCAATTCAGCCATATTATTCAAAAATGACACAGACGATTTTGTTTCTGTTTTTGTCCATACCTAGTATTAATGGTATATGGAAAGATTTCTTGTAATACTGGTGTTAATTGACATACTACTGCTTGCCAAAAGCGGTTTTTGAATTATTTGTTTCAATATTACCATCATATCCAACACTGACGTTTATAAATTCGCCGTCAGGATTTTCTGCTATTAAATTTCTCTGGTGGGGCATCTCTATATATAAACAAAAAATAAATTAACTATCGAAAATTAATAATTACTTCTTAACTATAGAAATCATATTCGCCTTAACTTGAACTCACGCTGAGTAATGGCCACGGTGTAGTGGTTGTAGGCGGCATTCGCGGTGGTCGCAATAAACTCCCATCGTCGCTCAGTATCAAGACTTAAACCGCTGATTTCATTTTTGTCTTTGCTCCATAGCGGGCGGGTATTATCCCAAGCATCAACCCAGAACCAATTGTATTTATACACATCGTTATTCAACAAGGCCGAACCCTCAACCTTTGGCTTCAAGTACATATAGTCTTCTTCGCTCGCTGTGTCAATGTTGAATTCTTGCTGGCGGGAACCATCCAGAGTAGTGTAGAAATTGACAACCTTAGTAGCGCCACGATTATCGTTGTCATAGGCTGTGTTCTTTCTTTCTTCTGTGTTAAAAACAGAGTGATAAATCTTCTTCAAACGGCGACCATGACCTCTGTCAAATCGCATAATAATGTTTTGGCTTGTGCTTGCTTGTGTAGTATTTTTATAAACATAGGGATAATCAATATTGAAGTTCATGCTTTCGGGGCTAGCAATCTTCTGCTGGATTGATTGAATGACATCAGGGTTCGTTTCAACCGCAAGAAACAAGGCAAGATTGGTGACATCAGCAGATACAGCCATAGGCATGGTAGCATTTAGCGCGGCAAGATAAGCAGTGCTAATAGCAGTAGCAGCACCATTCGTCACCGTATAACCGGTTCTGTCAGTAGCACCCCACACAATTCGCAAAGTCAAAATTTCTGGAAACATAATAGTCTTATCAAGTGCGAAAATAGTGTTAATAATCATACCCAAAGGAATTTTAACATTAATAGCCAAAGCGGCATTCGCTCCACTTCCCGCAAGATACTTCGCCTCGTTGTAATTAACATTTACGGCGGATAGTGCTCCAACTCCAGTCGTTAGAGCAGCATCATCATGACGACGAGCAGAAATCACTGGCTCACGCAATAGATTCTGAGTACTGGCGGCAACATCGTTATTAGCATCAGCGGCCGCACGAAAGGCTGTTCTAATTGCTTCAGTAGCACTAACGTTAATCAAGCCGTTAGCATTACACTTTTGGAGCATACACTCCCAACTACTAGCATCGCCGTGGTTAGGAAGGTCTAAGAAATCCTTCAAACTCATTTCTGGTTTCCACAGCATCTTAGTTACCATTCTGAGATGGTTAATGTCGCACAGATAAACACCGCTACGGGTCTGAAGTTGTATCTGGCTAATTTGTGAAAGGCAGACCATAAAAATTCTTGAATAAGTGTTGGCGCCCGCTGCTCTCATAGTATAAGTAAAACTCAAATAAGACCGAGCGAGATTAAAAGGTCTGCTAATAAGGTCAAAGCTTCGTTCTTGCCCACCAGCAGTGGTGACCTCAAAGGTTCCAGAACCCTCACGTGGAGCAAGTTTATTCAAACGATAAGAAGCACTGATGTAGTCAGTTCTAGAAAAGTCTAGTTCGCCTCCGTGTTGAGTTGGCATTTTGTTTTTGATTTTTAGGCAGTTGAGATTATTAACTAATTCACAAGAATATATTTATAGAAAAAATAAAATAATTCTAAAATTAAAATTAATTACCTAGATTTTAACAAATTGAAAAAGGATGTAAATAAATTAAAATAATTAGTCTCTCTGTAAATAAACAATGTCATAACAATACCTAACCCATTAAGATTTATAGCCTGATCGTTTTCGTCTGTAAGATAAAATCTATATACATTATTTGAACTGGTTGATAATTTCTTACCATACTCTGACCCACTTCCGTCGTATATAACGGCTCCAAATGGAATATCATTCGCCGTGTATATTTCTTGTAGCACGTGATTATCACCTTCCCCCACTAAGTCAGATTGAAGGTATAAAGTCTTTTCTCCAGTTAGAATAATTACATTTGGTGATTTAATAAAACCATTAGCAAAGAAATATGTTGAATTTCTATCAAACCCCATTACCTCGTGAATACGGGTATCACTATCAAATATAAATCGCGGTTGAATTCCCTTATTCTCTGACACACTGAATGTTAATTTGCCGTCCTCTGGTTCTATGTTGGTATTATTACTGGATACAACATAAGTATAATTATTTGGGCTGTCTGCGGTTAGCACCTCCGACAACTTATTTTTTAGATTGTTCATTGTGTAGTTTCCCTCAGGTATCGTAATTAAAGCCTCATACCCGTCTTCGGATAATGTAAAAGTATTATATGGTGAAGCCACAGAGTAATACGACTTAGGCACATAGATATGAAGAATTTTACAATGTGTGGGATTGTCTAGTGATTTTAAGTTTAATTCGTGTGTAAAGTCGCTGTCTGAGCCTGTTATTCGGTTTTTGCTATTTATGTAATAGATACCACTTGACCTGCCCCCTTTGTAATCCATGATATTCGTAAATCCACACTCTCGTTGCTATCGCAACTCTCGTGTGTTTTACAAATATCGCTTTTCTTTTTTATAAAAATATTTATTCTTTTGTGAGCAAGCGAAAATGAGCGTAGCGAATGAAAGCGATGCTCATAAAAAGGTGTCAAAGCCGTAGCCATTCTGTGTTTTCAACTCCTCCGCTTCCTTCTCTTTTAAGTCTGTATATCCGCTAGCAAACTTAAAGCGGTTGCCTTTTGCTCGCTCTAAAAGAAACCTCATACTATGCCATCCGCAGGTATCCGATGTGTCTGATTGTTGTTTTACTTGATTAACCTTCATAAGCAGGTATGTGCTTGGGTGGCTTTTGTCAATTAGTTGTTTCATTTGTTGTTGAAAGTCTTCCGTTGGTTTATACAGGGCTAGCGGGTCGTATATCTCTACACTTCTATCGCCATCTAAAGAGCAGTAAACGGCAATCCAATGAGACCCCGCTTGTTTGTGATTATCTAAATTCATAATAAATCCGTATCGCTTTCTTTTTTCTGGATTTAGTTTGTAGATTTCATCACTTGCTATCGCTCCGAGATACCATCCATATTTTTTCATCATATCATCTATTTCATTAGTCATTAATCCCCGCCCCTCACCATCTTGCTGTGGTTGCTCTGTCTGCGGTTGCTCTTGCTCAGGCTCTGGCTGTTGCTCTGGTTGCTGTGGCGTCTCCGCGACGCTCGGGGGTATGGTAGGGGGTGAAATCCCCTCCTCTGGCTGTGGCTCTAATGACGGAGTAATGATAGGTTGGGGCATCCCTTCATCAACATTTAAATCCGCTGAAACTTGTTTATCTACATTTGGGTCTATAGTCATTTTGCCAGTTAGAGTATTTACAAAATCATGTTTGTTCATTGTGTGTTTCCAATCTTTGCGGGCTAAGTAATTTTTTTTTTCGCTATTGAAAATACCTTATCAATTAATTCATCTAATGTTTTCGCTCCATTCCCCTTTTGTTCAGTAATACCCATATAATCTTCATATCTAGCATAATCTGCTACTTTTCCTTTTACGTTTTCCACCTCACTTCCAACATCAATATTAAACCTTTTAATCATGTCAATAATCCACTTTGAAGTGTCTTTGTAATTTAATTTTTTATGACCATCCGTATCTAGTCTCTTTTTTAAAGCCTGTGCTAACTCTTTTATGGTAATGGTTGGGTGATAAGTTTTTGAAAATCCAGAGATTAAAAATTGATTAATTTGTACATTTTCAAGATGCTTACCCTTTTCTTCCGCTTTCTTTTTTTCCTTTTCAAGTTTTTCTTTATATTCTTCTGCTAATTTTTTCTGTTCTTCTAAAGACGTTGCTGTGGCTATAGCCATCTGAATATCTTGGCTGGCTTTTTGTAAGTCTTTGAGACTCATCTTTTTAATGAATTTATCTGTATATCCTGCTAATTTCAGTGTTTCAATATCTTTCTGCTTTTGCTTTTTTTCTTCCTCATATTGCTCTTTCGTTTTCAATGGTGATTCATCTCCTAAATTAGGTAAGGCGGTGCTTGTGGTGGTGCTTGTGGTTGTCCCTGTTGCGGTGGGCTTGTGGTTGTCCCTGTTGTTGTGGCATGATATATTGATACTGCTGTGGCGGTGGCATAATAGCCAATCTTTGGTTCCTTTGCTGTTCGTATTGTAAATCCTCTATGAGTTTTTGCTCCCTTCTTAGTTCTCTGGCTTTTTGTTCTTGCCGTTCATTAATAACGGATAGTTCATTGCGGTGTATCCTTGCTAACTCATCCTGCCTTTCCTTAGCATCTGCTAAGTCTTTTCGTTCTAGCCTCTTCTTCTCCTCTTCTAAATCCTCCCTTTTCTTCTTTTCCTTTTCTTCCTCGTCATGTATTAACTCATATTTCTTTTGTAAGTTGCTTTGTATCTGGTTTCGGTTCTCGTGTTCAAGACGATTAAAATCAGATTTGATTATTTTTTCCCTTGGCTTGCGACTAGCCCTTTTAGACCTCGGCTTACCCATATATTTTAAAAACAGCTTAACGATTTGTAATGTGCTTAAATCATTTGTTTTCTTACCAAAATTAAGATAATATTTTTTACCCTTCTGGATAATATAAGGCCTTCCGCTCTTATTTCTATAAACTCGTGGTGGACGGACTTTTGCCTTCTTAGTCTTAGTTGACCCCATTATATTATCAAAAAAAATATTTCTAGAAACAAAATATATTCATCTGAACTTTACAGCCCCTCCTCGTTGCTTACCATATCCGAGTTTTGCGGCAGTAGCACTAACACTACCGCGTAAGGCACCCCAACACTACTCAACGCCCCAGCAGTCCTAGAGATGACTTTATTATCGCGAAGGAATTTATTAACAGCCAAGGCAGTTTTTCCGACCTTAGCCCAGTTAATCTTTCCTCCCTTTTGACCACTCTTCTTCTTGGTTTTCTTTTTTCCCCCCTTCTGTGGCATTGATGGATTGTATCCAATGTTATATCCTGATGGTTGTGAAATTATCACTGGTGATACTGGCATATATAATACAGAAAAAATAATTAATTACAAATTTTTTTTATTTTAATCTGTAAGCAAAATTTTTTCTTAACTCATCATCAACACTTGAAACATAAAAAAAATTAAATCTCTCCTTTGTTGCTTCGTGATACTTTTGAAGAAAGTAATCAAAATCAAAAGATAAGTCTAAGTGTTTATACACGAGTTCCATTTTATCCTGAGACTGGCTTGGAAAGATTAACAAATAATCTAACTGCTTAATGGCTTCTGGCCGTAGGTCGTTCAGATACTGACTTGACATAATCACCTTTGATTTATAGTGCCTATTCTTTTTTAACAAATCGCTTACTGACTTATCTCTTAAACCGCTCCCTAAATCATCCAAAACAAAAACAACCTCTAGAGAAATATACTTACTTGGTCGTTCTTTCGCCTCCTTTATCTGTTTCTTTTTTTCTTCTTTTCCAAAGTATAAAAATTGTGGCTTCTCTATTTCCTCTTTGTCTTGTTTGACTTCTCCTTCGTGTAAATCTCCATCTTGATGGAGATTTTTGTCAAGTTCATAATCAATGACATTTACACTATCCGATTTAAGAAAGGTATATATAGCCATTGGGTTGCCTCTGTTCTTAAAGTGCTTTACCATTGCTTTATAAATGTAGTCTTTGTGTATTGTTGAAGCAATAATGACAATACGGGTCTTTTCTGTCTGTTGTCCGTTTCAGTATTTCAAAGAGTGCTGTCGTCTTACCGCTCTTCTTTCTAGCAAGTAGAAATATGTTAGCATACGGCTCATTGAATAATTTACAGCCCTTGGCTTTTTTATCTCCGTTTCCATCACCTGCTTGTTTTACTGGTCTTCACCTTGAATGCTATTGATTTTTTCCATCCTATATAATTATCCCACAGAAACTACTACGAATTGCACACAACAATTCTTCCCGCTAAATTTCCTGTATCAATATTTCCGCTGTCAGTTTCAAGGACTTTAAATGTATATTGTCCGTCTGTCCATCCTACAACACCCAAATTATAACCGAGATTTGAAATGTTTGCTGTAGTGCTGTCCGCAAATGTTCCAATAATTCCAATTCTATCCATATAAAGAATTCTGGTTTTGGTTTCGTCTGGTCGTTCATATAGTGAATAAATTTATATTCATTTTGGTGGGTGTGAATGACATTTGAATATTTTTATTAAATGTTTTGCTTCCTCCAGCAAAATCATTGCTCAGAAAAATAAACTTTTGGTATTTATAGTCAGTCATGTTTATATTACTGATGATAAACTTTTTAATAATCAAAATATTTTCGCGGACGGCATGCGACTTTTACTCACGGGTAAGCGAAAAAAAGAATATGAGTTGTGTTTATTGTATTCAAAAAGGTATAGATACTAAATTTAAATGTGTGTATATACCTTTTAGTGATTGGTGTATTAGTTTTGATGAAGCCATTCCTTTAATGTGCTCAAATGATGATATGTGGTATATGACACATATATACGAATGCTCATTTCTTTGAAGAAGGTGATGGAAGGCAAATGCCGATAAGCAATGTTAGGATTCCGACATAAGTGTTAGCAACCTCGCACGGCAAGTTCTTTTCAGATAGCATCACGATACAAAGGGTGATGATGGAGATAATGACACCCATTTGAAATAAGTATTTAATAAGTCGGCTGTCGGTTGGTCTGTTTTTCATACAACAGCAAGACCAGTTATCCTCTAATTCGTGCTCTACTTTTTTCTCCTCAGTCTTTAGTTCTACTTCAAGAACACGGGACTTTAACTCGGGAGTTAGTTCGCCATCCATATCCATAATAGGCGGTGGTCTGTGAGGTCTGGTTGTATTATTTGACATTATCAATAACGGACACTCTGATTTCTGCTAATTGGTTTGCTTGGTCTTGTAGTATATTCATAAGATTTTTATTTTCTTTTTCTAAATTATCTCCAACACGTTGGAGATTACCTACCTTTTCTGATAATTGTTGAACTGCCTTAATTAACGGGGCTATAAATTCGGAATAACCTATACCATAACCGACATCACCACTATCAACACATTTAACATCTTCTGGATTGATACTTACACCCTTCAATTCGTATTCCGCTCTTTGCTTTGGACAGGGAACCATAATTGTTTCTTTTATAAAACCGCCAAAATCTAGCATATCCATTTCTGTTAGTATTTCTTCTAATTCCTGTGCTATTAAGCCAGTCCTACATTTCTTTTTGTCATCAATCATACGATAGCAGACTGGATTTAACTTATTAATAAAATCTAAGCCTAAGCATTCCTTTATATCTTCTTTTTTTCTCCTATCAGAATATTGAATTGGATTAGACAATACCCATAACTGACCATCGCTTGCTCTTAATGACATTAAAGCAGTATTTGAATTATTCCCCCATATGAACCCACTCGTTGAAGAACCATTCACTCTAAATCTAATAGCATAAGAAGTTAATCCTCCGCCTCCTCCTGCTGGCGCTGTTCCTCCACTTAATGATTTATTATTCCCAGACTGAGACATATAAATCCCCCAGTTTGAATCAGTAGCATCCCATACAAATATTCCTCTCGCATTCGTCCCGTCTGTTTGTCCTTGAATTGGTATTTTTGCTCCATTAGTTGATGCTAATGCCGATGATAGCACCCCAGAATATGTAATCCCCGCACTTATTAACCCTTTCGTCCATAGTGTTCCGTTAAGTCCATTCAATGACATTAACAATTGTTCAGAGCCATTCTCCCATATAAAACCAGTGTCTGAACCAGCATTACATCTAAATCTCATAGCCCATTGAATGAAATCATTTCCTGCGACTGCTGAACCACCTGCTAAACTTCTAGTATTCGTAGCTCCTTGATTAGTTGCCATATAAATACCCCAGCTTGTAGTATCTGTATCATATAAAAATATACCTTGTCCGCTCCCTCCATCCACTTTATTTTGGATAGATAACTTACATCCTCCATCGGCTGTTATTAATCCACTCGCGGTTGCCGTTGTTGTTGATATACCAGCAGTTGCCGTTAATGTAGTTCCTGTTATTGTTCCACCACTCGTTATGTTGTTGCTGTTCATATCCAGTCCTCCATAAAACCGCATGCCGCCAGCATTGTTAAAACGGACGATGAAGTCAAAACGAATCTTTTCGACTGGGCAATGGTTTTGACCCAAGTCAACAGCGAGCAGATGTACGACCTCAAGCAGCACAGAATGGGTCGAAGCAACAGTGCCATTGGCAACAGTCATGTAAAGGTCACCGTTGAGTTTGCGGAAAGAAAGAAAGTCATACGCCTTCTGACACCAGAGCCCTGGTTTTCCCCACAAGACTGAACCATCACCAAGCTCCTTGATCTCACTGACCAAATCATCCACTGACTCGAACGTGATGTACTTGCTGACAGGCGATTCCTCAACTTTGAGCGTGGGATCTGTTGAGCGAATTGCAAGGCTGATTTTGGTCATGTTCACCTGAGCCTGGCGAAGCTGGTAGTCCACGTCAAACTCGAAAATCCAGCCTTTGAAGGCAGGGTTCTGGGATTCTTCAGCCTTCTTGTAGCTGTCAAGCAGGAACTTGCGTTGGTCGTCGCACTTACGTGCGAGTTCGGTCATCGCGTGCTTGCTGACGAAAAAATAATTCTTTTTGCCACCCAACACCGTGACGCTGCGAAGGTGGTTGACAGCAACCAAGGCCGCATCACCGGCGCCTTCTGTCCAAAATGTCTTGAAGTCTGCGATTTTCTCATAATGACTTTCGAAGTCTCTCTGCCATTGGAAATATGAGAACTCGAACATTCACCGAGCAGACCCACCAGCAAACTCGTACTTAAAGAGGAGGAGCTGTTTCTTGTCATCACCAGTAAAGTTGGGGCACTGAAGGTTGGTCTTGATGCTATCAAAGAAGGACACCTTTTGGCAAGCTTCTTCATACTGCTCAAACGTCCACGAACCAACTGTGAAATTTTCCACCTGAGCCTGTTCGTTCTGTTCCAAAGGGACAACAATCGAAACAGAGGTGACCAGTACATAGGAGCGCTTGCCCTCACCAGCTTCTCGCCATGCCGAACAAGCCCTGCGGATGTCAACGCTCTCAGCTTTCGTCACCCCGTCAACAACGAGAAAATCACCTTCGCTGGTTGTGATTTGTGATATCTCCGCGGCGGCGTCCACGGTGATAGCGTCTTGCTTGCCGTTAATCATTGCCTTGACAGCACATGTTTTCGAGAAGTGGAACCAGACCACCGTCGTCTTCTTATTCTTGGCCTTGCACAATGCCCATGCCCACGCCTCCGTCGACTTGCCTGTTCCAGGGGGCCCGTCCACACAGAGGTTACAATTCTTGATTATGGCTATCTCCAAGGCGTTCCACAGGTCCACCGTCTCTTGCCGCACAAAGAGAAGACAGTCAGAGTCAGGCGAAGAAAGTCCAGCGAGTTTCATGTGGCGCACGTTGACATAGTCACCCTTCCTAACGAGTGCTTGTTGATCGAGGTCACACGAGGAAGGCTTAACCCGTTTAAGGGGTGGGCCTGCGAACATGAAAGATACATAAAATGGATCCAAACCTCGTCCTCCTCCTCCTTCTTCTTCTTCTTCTTCTTCGTCTTCTTCTTCTTCGTCGTCGTCTTCGTCGTCTTCGTCTTTCTTCTCTTCTTCTTCTTCTTCTTCTTCTCTTCTTCTTCTTCTTCTTCTTCTTCTTCTTCTCCGTCGTCTTCTTCTTCTTCTTCTTCTTCTTCTTCTTCTTCTTCTTCTTCTTCTTCTTTCTTCTTCGTCTTCGTCTTCTTCGTCTTTCGTCTCTTCTTCTTCTTCCTATTATTATTATTATTATTATTATTATTATTATTATTATTATTATTATTATTATTATTATTATTATTATTATTATTGTGATCAAGTTCTACCATCTGGGCCCTGTCGCCAGTTCGATTCCCGTCGGTGCCACCAGTATTTTCATTGAACATACCGGTCCGTCTGGACCAGTATTCTCATTGAACATACCGGTCCGTCTGGAAGTGTTGGAACTGCCCTTGCGGGGGTGTCATTACAGCCTATCGTCAATTCTTCGTACTCCCCTCACGGGTGAGACGATGGAGGCGCATGTGCAGAAATGCATCAGCCATTGACAGAGAAGCACTATTATTATTATTATTATTATTATTATTATTATTATTATTATTATTATTATTACTGGATGCACATGGCCTTTTGGCTCAGCAATTGGCAGGAGATACATTATTATTGTTATTATGATTATTATTATTATTATTATTATTATTATTATTATTATTATTATTATTATTATTATTATTATGGAGGGGTGCACAGTATGGCACCCCACGGGAAGAGGAGGTGGTTGGGCCTCTTCCCCACTGGTTTCGAGGCTATGTCGTTGTGTTGGCTCCGAGGCTATGTTGTTGAGTTGGTTCCGAGGCTATGTTGTTGTGTTGGTTCCGAGGCTATGTCGTTGTGTTGTTTTTTATAAGACATACACCACGTGGGATCAAAGGGGTATTTACATTCCGCGATCTAGGGGTGGTGACGGGTTTCGAGGCGTCCCAGACACTTACCGCCAAACGTCCTCATGCGCTGGCAGGCCGCATGAAATGTCTGCTACCCCTGTGAGTACCTCCATGCGGGACCTACCCAGTCTCGTGGAGCTCTCACGCGGGGAAGATCAATCATTTGTAGTTGATTTCCTGCAAGGTACCCGACACTGTGCGGGTAGTAGGGACTTCCTTTTGGGGCTTTCTATGCAGGATGGTTAGAGTCACTCTTCCCTCCCCAACATACTCACTGTAGTCCCTGTTGGGTCGAGGGATGGAGGCGCATGGCCCTCAGGCTCAGCCATGACAGATCAATATATACATGCATCCACATATATATATAATATATATATTATTATTATTATTATTATTATTATTATTATTATTGAACATACCGGTCTATTTCTGGACCAGTATTTTCATTGAACATACCGGCCCGTCTGGAAGTGTTGGAACTGCCCTTGCGGGGGTGTCATTAGAGCTTATCGTCAATTCTTCGTACTCCCCTCAAGGGTGAGACGATGGAGGCGCATGTGCAGAAATGCATCAGCCATTGACAGAGAAGCACTATTATTATTATTATTATTATTATGGACACCGTGATAGCCCAGTGGTCAAGTTCTACCATCTGGGCCCTGTCGCCAGTTCGATTCCCGTCGGTGCCACCAGTATTTTCATTGAA
>WBZZ01003409.1:0-25000 GCA_019918135.1 Paulinella micropora
GATTGCCTAAATGGTTCATATTTTAATTCTATTATTTTATAATATAAGATATATATATATATTTTTAAAAAAATGAATATATTCGGCCGATCGCAAGAACAGCAGTCAATTGATACGAAAACTATCGCAATCACTGCTACCCCGACATTAACAAGAAACATTCAAAATGCTTATGTTGGTCTTGACCTTAGGTCGTGGATGGAAAGTTCCACATTCACCACACTTTGCACGGGCGGTTATGGTAGCAAAACAATATCTAATTTAGGATATGGTTATTTCATTAAAGTTGCTTTTCGCGGGTCTTTGAATTTGCCCGCCCCGTCTGGAATAGGAACCTTTCAGTTTTGGTTTCATAAAACGGACGGAACCAATGTTGATGACTTTTACAGCGAAGTGCTAAATTATACAACCGCCATTGAGTATAAGTCTTTTGATTGTATATGGCCAATTCAAAGATACGGAGTCCAAATGAAAATGATATGGTTAATGATTGTCCAAATCCCGCGGATACCACCAATAATACAACAATACGAATTTCTGGAAATACGACTAATGAAGTTTTATTGACATATGCGACAGATGCTCCAATAACATTGGAAGTATATTACAAAACGGCATCTGCGGATTATGTATCTTTTAAACCATCATATTTTAATATTGATGTGATGAGAGACATAGCACTAACTGCCTCTTACACATGAAACCTGTCATACATATCTTTTAGTGTCGTGAGTTTGCCCTCGTGTTGAGATAAGACATCGCGGAAAAACGTCTTATAATCTAACTTACCATATTTAAGAATGGGGCGTTGGTCTGGTGGTATGTGTGCGTATCTGCTCTCGTGCCATTTCTTCATATCCTCCTATAATATGGTGCGGTCTTCAACTTTCATATACAAGAAATTAAACGGGTCTTTTGATACTTTCAAATGTGCCGTTATTATTTCATAGCAACTATACCCGCTCTCGGGCGGATTCCGCTTTGCTTTAATCGGTGTTTTCTTCTCATTTGGCATTTCTTTTTTTGCCAATTCTTCTCCTACGTTAGCCTTGATTTCAGTAATACCAGTTTCCTTCATATCACTTTCTTTAAAGGGCGTATATACTTCTATTGTTTCTGGTTCGTCGTTAAAAACGACTTTCTTTAATGTATCAACGGGGGGCAATGAAACTTCAACGTTATCACCCTCTGGGCGTTGTTCGGGTCGGTATTTTTCGTAAAATGCGACAATTTCAGGTTTAAGCGATTTGCTTGTTGGTGGTTTTATGTCGCTACTTAAATGAGTCCATTTTTCTATCGCATCTAAATAGTTTTGCTTAGTAGATAACATACTATATTAACTACAAGAAAAAAAATATATCCGTTTTTTATATTGTTTATTCATCGTCATCGTCGTCGTCATCGTCGTCAAAAGCCCATTCATTATCACCATAAATAATCTTCCATTGATTTTTACATTCTTCTAAAGTTGGCAAATCTACGTATCTAACTCGCGTGCCTGCTTTCATCGTTTTCTTCTTTTCTACCATATTGGGCATTAGTTTTTTAAGACTAGTCCAGAAACTAACACGCGAAGTGTGCGGGTCATTCGCATTTGCTTTATACGCATCATACAATGCTTCTTTTGAAACTTCTTCACCAAAACGAATTTCTGGAAAGTCTTTCGTGATATATCCCAAGTTCAAGCAATCCAACCACCACTTTCTCAACTTTGAAAGAGATTTTACTTTTTGTTCTCGTAGCCCCTTTGTAATGATTGTTTCGCGGTCGTTAAACTCGCTGAGGTCTCGTTCAAGGAGAAACTTTGCCAGTCGTTGCCTGTCGATAGACCTAATATCCGCAATCACTTTTCTCTTTTCGTCTGATTTCATGAGTGCCAGTTCATCAGAAACTTCAAGGACGAGCCATCGTTGCTCAGTTGTTCCCGCTGGCACTACCCACTCTTCGTTTGAAGCAAGGACTAAGAATAACATATTTTCTAATGTTAGATTTGGTAAATATTTCTGTTTAAGAGTGAGCGTGTTTTCTGATACGAGTTTCTTAATTGTTCCCGCTCGTTCTTTATCACCACCCCATACCATTTCGTCCATAAATACAACGATTGCTTTTGCGAGTTGCGCGTTGAAATCGCCCAATATTTCTCTAACGTCGGACGGCTGGAAGTAATAATCGGCACCAATTATGTCTTTGAATATTTCAAGAATAATACCCTTACCCGCTCGTTCAGTGCTGGTCAAAACTAATGATAAGTGTAGTTTTGCCACGGCTTTTGGTAAATGCTCGCAAACATATCAAGCACCTTTTTATATATGTCCTGACTCCCCCCGCACCATCTGTTTAGGATATGTTGAAAGAATGCTTCATTTTTTTCTTCTTCCGCCGTGAATGATTTCACGTCTCCTAATGTGTCCGCTGGGATTTCAAAACCCTTAAACAAGTTATAAAACCCTTGTTTGTCGTTATCAAAGTATGCCTTGGGGTCAAAGATTACGTCATTTACTTCGCGTCTTCTCGGGTGTGTAGTCCATATTTTATACAAATCAACAACATTCAATGTGGCGGGGTTTTTGTCAAGTGCTATCCAGTCCTCCTTTGATAACTTGGTTTTTACTCTTTTGTTTTTGAAGAATGATTCCATTGCTGATTCAGTCTTGTAGCGAAATACCTTCTTGCCTTTGGAATCAACATATTCTTCAATTATAGTCGGCTTTGCCAAGTTGGCAAAAGAGTATGATTCATTCATCCAAGCCAAAGCAGTGTCTATTAATTCTTTGAATTTTTCTAAACTATTACATTCGCTGGCGAGTCGGCGCAGGTCATCAATTGTGTTGATATTGCGGACGATAGGGGGTGATAATTCGTGAATTTTCTGGCCTTTACCCTCGCAACTGCTATCGTGGCAGTAGAAATACAGCCCGTCTCTTCTCCACACTACATAGCAATTGTCGCTGGTGTTTTCTTCCCCGTTTATAATACATACTCGTGTCCCTATGGTTTTTAAAACAAACATTCTCTGCTTTATTTCAGCAATTTCTACATTTGGTATTTTGCGGAGTATAATTTCGCGTATTTCGTCCAATGTAATATGTCGATATCGTTTCAAAGTTGTATATTCGGGAATTTTGACATCGTAGAATGTATTGTCATCGGGGCGCATAACCAGATAATCTTCAATTTCTACATCTTGTAGCAGTTTCAAAGTGTTTGTTTTTAGGGTGTATGAATACGGAAGCAAAACGCGATCGCTATCTTCTTTATGAGAGTAGATAGTGCGGAAATCCCTGTTTTTGTTATAGACGGAGATATCAAGTATGGCTCGTAATTCAATATTCTTGTCGGCTCGTTCAAACGTGAAGCAGAGGTCGGGATAATCTTTTTCAATCACCACTTCCACATACTTCCAAAAGTTTTTTTGTGTTTCGCAGTTTTTAAACACCAAGCCGTTATCGTAAGAAAAATGGCACGACATTTTACCATCCTTACACGCGTCTAAGAATTTGGCTTTTTTGGGATTATACTTCAAGCCTACATTGGCAAATACGTTTTCCATAAGCGTGTTCCACCGCTCATACATTTTTTCTCGTGTGATTGATAATTCATCGCCATCAATGTCGGCAAACATTCGTTGGGGTTTGTTTTCCATTAATACTTCATAGTATTGCTTTTGGTCATCGGGCGTGTTTTCAATCAATTCAATGAAATCCTCTTGGCATGGCATAGTGGCGAATTGTTTATTCCCGTTACTTGATAAGAACCACATCTTGTGGTTTATCTCTCAGTGCTTCTTCCTGTTTGTAATACCATTGGTTATTGGTCAGTGTCGGTGCGGTCATGTTATATCGATGGAGATATAAAAATGTTGTCGTGTGTGTCCTTTACGATTATATCATAAAGAATATATTTATTTAAATCAAAATTAAAATATTATTAACCAAAAAATATTAATTAATTAATTGGATTATCGCCACCAAAAGGATTGAAATACAAAAAAAAACTTCGTTTTTGTTTGTTTAATCTTTCAATACCTTTATAATAAATTTTCTAAAACTTCCGTCTTTTGAGTATTTATCCCTAAACTTATCGAGTATCTCTTGTGTTAATGTCTCTTCTGGTAATTGGTTTTCTTGTTTTTCTAAATTGTATTGAATATTACAACATTATTAGTAATTTGGATAATTTCTCTTTCTCTTTTTAACAAAAATTCAAGACTACTACATGGAAAATTTTCAATTAATTCGAAACACGTGTCTCCCTTCTCTATAACTTTATACGAAGAAGTATAAGCCTTTGACTTGCCATTTTTCCACCTTTTAAAAGCAGATATGTGCCCTGTCATTCTTTGTGCTAAAGTAGAGGTGGTGCTTCCTATATATACTTCAGCAGTATGTGGTGAAGTAATTTTATAAATTTTGGCTTTTGAATAAAGAAGTTTAAAGTATTCTTCCATTTTGCGTCGTTCGTCGTCTGTCATAATGATTATATCATTAGGACTTCTTTTATTTAATATGTAATTCATCATTGAGATTTCTTTTATCATCCTTTAATTTATTTCTTTTCTCCTTTCTTATTGCCAGTATCTTATCTCTATTTTTTGCATAATATGATTTACTAGCCATTCTGTATATGTCAGGGTTCTTCTTAGCATATTTGCTAGAAGATAAAGAATGTGCTTTTCTTCTCTCCTCAGGTGTGTTATATATCCTTCGTGCAGGCATGTTATATTATATAGTCATAATGATTTTAATTATTTTAAATAGAAAATCAACATCCGCGCTTGAAACGCTTGAAATCGACTTGGCCACTTGAGAGTGCTATTAAGCAACCGAGAGAGAGAAATTCGTCTTAGTATTAATCGTGTCCAAGGTGTCCAGTCCAACCTTCCGCGGGCGGAAACTTTTTTGTGTGTCCATTAGAAAAATCGGGGGACAAAGGAAAAAATTTACTCCATCTTAATATAACCTCGGACACCTAGGACAGGTGTAATACTAAGAAGAATTATACAATAAATATAGAAATTTAATAAGCGAAAAGTGTCAAACCCTGTAAGTGTCAAGTCGGACACTGCCAACCCTAAGGTTGGACAGCAACAGGAGAAGGTATTATCACTCGCCCTGCTCTTATATTCATCCTCGCGCTTGCTGTAATACACCCTTGTTGTGGGCTATAATAAAAACATAAGTGTCAATATTTCATTTAAGGTTAAGGGTCAATATTACTATAAAGCAATAATGCCAACCGCATCTGAACAACACGCAAACCGACAAAGGTATATCTCGCAAAAATATGAAGATAGTTTCGCATTCTTAAAGATACAAAAATACCAAAGGGAATATTATGAGAAAAATAAAGAAAAAATAGCACAAAGAAGGAAGCAACAACGTCAAGAAAATAAGGACAAGATAAAGGAATACAATAAGGCATATTACGAAAAGAAAAAGAATGAGAATAAAAAGCCAATCTCTGAAGAAAGGAAATTAAAGAAAAAAGCATATATGAAGAAATACGACGAACAGCGAAAGAACCTTAAAAAACAATACGAGAAAAAATACGGAGAAATGGCAGACAAGAATATAGATAGATGGACTAGTTATTTTAACGAAAACAGAAAACCAATCCCTTTTTAATCATATCAGCAAATAATATCGGTATGGCTGAGCCGATGCCACCAATTTTGGTCAAAAAGGAAATTCCCGCGAATATGACCATGCGACACCGCAACACGGCGGTGTTGCAGTGTTGCAACCTCTGCGACAGAATTTCACTTTTTTGTCGCAGTGTCGCAAAAAATATTTTTTTTGTATATTCATTTGTATCTCCCCCCCTACCCCCCCGCCACTCACTTCGTGAGTGTCCGCCCCCCCCCCCCCCCCTTTGGGGTGTGATCATTTATGTTGGATAGACATGTCTATGTTGTATATTATAAAACAAGCATTAGAAACATAAAAAACCAACATAGGACACAACAAAAACAGACATTCAAATATATCAAAAACATAACTTTGTTTTACAAAAAACGACAAACTGAGCACAATAAGAGAGATTTAGACAAAATAACGACAAAAACCATATATACAGAGTATATATACAATTTTATGGAATAAAATGGTGTTTTTGTCGTTATTTTGTCTAAATCTCTCTTATTGTGCTCAGTTTGTCGTTTTTTGTAAAACAAAGTTATGTTTTTGATATATTTGAATGTCTGTTTTTGTTGTGTCCTATGTTGTTTTTTATGTTTCTAATGCTTGTTTTATAATATACAACATAGACATGTCTATCCAACATAAATATATATATAGTAGCTATAGTACTACATATATATATAAATATATATATATATATATTTACATATATAACACATAAATATATATATATATATACATATATATATATATATATATATATATATATATAGCTAGTACGTATACTAGTACTAGTACGTACTGTACTATAGCTACAGTAGTACTAGTACGTACTAGTCTTCAAGCTAGTATACGCGTACGTATACGTACTTGCGCAATTGCAATTGGATCTATAGCTAGCCAACGTACTAGACGTACTGCAATTATATTAATTAGGGATCTAGCTAGTCTAGGGGTACCGGTAAAAAATATATTTAATGTATTAAAATTTTCTGTTTTAACAGGCGCGGAGTATATGTAAACGTGAAAAAACTTTATGAATTAGAAAGCAGTTTAATTTAATTAAATTTCATCAAAAGAAAAACAGTGCAGCGCTAGCCTTGCAATTTTGGCTCAAGCAGGTGTTTTTATGACATATTTTCTTATTTCCTGAACTGATGTAATCCAACACACGTGCACTCCAATTGCAAGTAGCGGTGGAAAAGAGAAGGAAAGTCTTGAACGTTAACAAGTCCGGACACTGTGAACCAGTTTATTCCTAAGTCAAAAGTCAAGGTATACCTTGAGTTCAAGGTATACCTTGAGTTCAGGGTATACCTTGCATATTTATCAAATTGATTTTCAAGGTTTATCCCATGTTCGCAAGGTTTACCCCCAAATTTTACGACGATTTAATAAGTAAAGGACGATTTTTATTAAGTTTCTAGAGGGCCGACCCGGGACGAAAAAAAAAACACACTAAAAACTCAAAGTATACATTGACGCTAAAATTCAAGGTATACCTTGAATTTAGCGTCAAGGTATATCTTGACTTTAAATTCAAGGTATACCTTGGATTTGCGTCAAGGTATGCTCTGGATTTGCGTCAAAGTATACCTTGACTTTAAATTCAAGATATACTTTGCGTTCAAGGTATACATTGACTTTAAATTCAATGTATACATTGAAGTTAAAGTCAAGGTATACCTTGACGCAAATCCAAGTTATACCTTGACTTTAAATTCAAGGTATGCATTGAATTAATCGTCAAGGTATACCTTGACTTTAAATTCAAGGTACACCTTGAATTTAAAGTCAAGGTATTCCTTGACGCTAAGTTCAAGGTATGAATTGACTCTAAATTCAAGGTTTTCTTGACTTGCAATCTATCTTTCAATGTACGTCACCTTGATATTTCAAGGTATACTTTGGAATATCAATGTATACATTGACTAGTTTAAGGTATACCTTGACTATTCCAAAGTATACCTTGACTATTTCAAAGTATACGTTGGATATGTAAGGTAAACATTGAAAGGCTAAGTCCTTGCATGTCTATTTCTTGTCAAGGTATACCTGGAATTTAGAGTCAAGGAATACCTACTGTTCCGCATTTACCAAACTTTCTTGGACGGCGGCCTACTACGCTTTGCCTTTGCCATAGCCGACGGGGCTTTCCCTGCTTCTCTTTCGTTTTCTCCCTAGTTATTAGACACTGGTACGATGGCATAACTAGGCTTCTTTCGTCTCCTCTTTACGCTTGCTTCTTTACTTTTGCATTCGCCCGCTTTTCTACCTGTTCTTGGCCTCTGCCCCTGCCAGGTTGTGCTTCCTTTCGTCCAGACCAGACAAAATCTTGAAAATAAGTTCGCGCCAGAATTAGGAGATGCGATTGTCCAAGATCTAGTTGCTCACTATAAACTAATTCATCAAGTAGCCCATATTTGCGGCCTGCCTCATAACGTGCTGGTCTCAGAGCCTTAAGCTTATATTTGATCTGTGGACATGTGCATAGGCTTGCATTTTCTGCTCTCATCTGCTACCAGGACATATTTGATCTGTGGACATGTGCGTATGAAATGCAACACTGCTTCCTTGTGCCCTGCCTACCAAGCTGTCCAGAATAGAAACACCACCACGTTGCCTTGCCATCTGTATTTTTTGAAGTAACGCTCCAAATCAACAGTGTTCTGTACTCTAGCTTTCCACAAAACCACAGGATCTTGTTGTGTCCACAACTCTGCATGTCCACTTTCCTGGCGAACAACACTAGCCCTGCCCACTTTCAACATCCATTCCCTAGAACAATTGTTTTGCTCCAAACCCGTCACGTGTCCATACCCAAAAACCATGACTGCGAGAAGAACGTTCCCGACTCCAAAACCTATGTCCAAAACATGTAATCTGCCCTTTCGCAATACGGTACCGCATTCACTGCTGATAATACTCCTGTCATGCTTAGAGTTCCCCCTATTCCCTTCTCAGCAATGTGTAGGAGGTCGACACTGTTTTTGAATGCACCATGAATCACCAAGACATCGGACACAGCCCAATTTCTTGGGTCAGGTTGTGCCATGAACAGGGGGCATAACGCGTTGCAAGCTCTACACTTTGACTGCGTAAAAATATTTACACTATCGCAACCTGTCACCTCACACCTCCAGGGCGGCAGCCTTTTTACCAATGTTGTTGACATCGCCTACCACCAGGTAGGCATGCAAACAACTTTGCGGACTAGTGTACATGTGCACATCGATTGTAGAAAAAAATGCCAAGGATTACCTTAAAAAAACCAAGGTATGCCTTAACAGTCAAGGTATTCCTTGAAACGTCAGGGTATACTTTGAAAGGTCAGGGTATACCATGAAAAGTCAGGGTATGCATTGAGCTTTGCAGAGGAGAGAGACACCACAGAGGTATACATTTTTTTTATGGAATTGTACAGTTCCAAACCAGGATCCTACTTCCTGTCCGATATTCCGCATCCACTGTACTCCTTGCCGTAGTGAATGGTTATGCATTGACCGAAAAAAATGTTTTCGATAGACCGAGTTAAAACACGAGCTCCATCATTCTCTATTGCTGCTTCACAATTGGGCCGCAAACTATGTTGGGCAAATCCCCCACCCTCCCGGTACAGAGTCCTGTAGAACTTTATGTCTCTTGTTGCGAGCAGCTAAGACTCTCCCCCTCACTTTGTCAGTGAACACTAATTTTTTTCCGTTGCCCACTTCTATGGCTCGTGCGTGCTTCTCTTCCTCCGAACAAACTGAGTCGCTCTTTACATACTCACCCCCATAGGCCATGATGATAAAACTAGGGCAGCCGATCCACAGTTTGCCCATCTGCTTGGAAACCTTGGGGACCGCCACAACGTAAAAACCCCTCCCGTCCTGGATGTCGAACAGGGACAAAAATCCCGCATCGAAACCCACAGCGCGCAACGCATTCTTTTTGCTTCCTGCGGTTCGTGAGCTTTCTCATACTCGAATGAAATTTTGGTGGCTACAGCTAACAAAGCCTAGCAACAACACCCCCCCCCCCCCGGGGACACACACACACACCAAGTACATCAACATGTGTAACAGGAAAGACACAATAATAAATAATAATGTCCGCCCCCCGACCGGTCGTAGAGATTTCAACTTTTGCACGCGAAGTTTAAATAATTAAAATTTTATCAGAAAACACTTAAAAATCATTTAATTATAATTAATATTGAAAAAAAACATAACAAAACTATCCTTTATCATGCGCCAGACGCCGGTAAGCTTCGGTTCATACCGGTTATAGCGCGCTGTTATGCGGACCTGTACCCAGTCACATTCGCACTCACACCATCGCTCAAGCTATGGTTTTATACAAGAAAACAATGTCCCAAAGTATTATTACTTCTTTTGAGCTTTTTTTCAAATAAGTCTATTGATTTTCGCGGTCACATGGCATCCCGGGCGGTCCCCCCGCCACACTACCGCGCTAGACCATGTAATTGCACGCAGTCACAAAAAATACAAGCACAATGCAGCCCATTTGCACCCTAAATGAGGGGAAAAACATGCTTTCATTTGCATTTTCATTTTCTATTAATATTCCACATACTTACCGCGGGTGGTGGCACCTGCGGCACTCGCCGCGCCACCACCCGCCATCTCGTGCACCAAAGCGCGCACTCCCACACTTACTCTTACAAATCATGACTGAGCGAAGGTTATGTGCGTGATTTCCTGTTGTGCGTCACAATTTAACAGGAAATCGCAAACATCTGTCATTGGTGGCACGCACTGCCACCCGCCACCGAAAAACCGCGCCACCACCCGCCATCTCGTGCACCAAAGCGCACACTCCCACACTTACTCTAACAAACCATGACCGAGCGAAGGTTATGTGCGTGATTTCCTGTTGTGTGTCACAATTTAACAGGAAATCACACGCATCTGTTACTGGTGGCACGCACTGCCACCCGCCACCTAAAAACCAGCAACCACACAGCAGGAACTACGTCAGCAGGCGCGGAGGGGGAAGGGGGGGGGGCGGGGGGGGGGGGGTGGGGGGGGGAACGCAGGAGAAAGTCAACGCGTGGGTACACCTTTGCTGATTTCAATAGTAAGTATTCACATGTGCGCCCTGCTCGATTGATTACTTAGTGAAATCAGCAGTAGCAGTAACGCGCACACCCCCCCCCCCCCCCCCCCCCCGCCCCACCTGCCGGCCGCGACCAATCCTGTACATACATACATGAACATTCATTGCTTTGCAAACTAGTTTATGCTGTAAGTACCTAGTGAATCACCGACTCAAGCTTGCCACTCCTGATCATCACGGCAATCCTCTTGCTCCTCTTCTGGATCGCCGTCGCCACACTCCTCGCACCCTCGCCAATCGGGGTGGCTGGGTGCGATGGAGTTGGCGCATTCGCACTGCAGGCAGATGTAGTCTTTCTGATCCTCAGGCAGCCAGGCTTCCTGATCTTGCTTCTCTTCATCGGCGCCAACGTACTAGTAGGACACACCTGCCGCCACTGCACTGACAGGTCTGAACGAGGATGAAGAGGATCCGGAGGAGGGAGAGCAAGAAGAAGAAGAAGAGGAAGAAGAGAAAGAGGCGGAAGAGGATCCCTTAGCATCCTGAACAGCAGGGCTGTTCTCTTCTAACCTCTTACGCAGCGCAGCCAGTTTGCCGGACACAGGTAAGCCTAACTCTCGCAGCTTCTCCTTGCACTGCTTCTTTGTGAGGTTGGCATATCCCACGTCTCCGTCTTTGGATGCGTCGGGACCCGCAGGCATGTTCTCCTCGAGGCGCGTTCTGAGCTCGGCGACCCGCCCGTCGCTTGGTAAGCCCATGTCTTGCAGCATCTTCCGCATCTCCGCTGCCTTGAACGCGTCGAATCTCCCCTTCTTTGCCTTCTTGCGCTTCGAGCGTGATGTAGCCTCCTTGCGAAAGTAGGCGATCTTGTCGTCCCGGCTCATCCCAGTCGTAGCCTCCGATCGAACGTGGACGGCCACCTGCTTCCCTCCAGTGCCGTGCACTGTTGGGCACTTTCCTCCGTTGGGATGTCCAGGGTGGGGCTGCTTGACACGCTGGGTGCACTTCTCGCAACGGGGGCCGACTTCAGAGTCCTGCCGGAGGTCGATGACGATACGATCTGCGTCGTTGACAGAGCTGTTGAGTGCTCCGTACAGGACGCCGGACACAAACACTTTGCCTTCTGCCTTCTCAGGCGCAGGGCGGGAATACGTAAATGATCGAAGCTCCCGAAACCCCCAGGAGCCAAGCTTGCGTGGACGCACTGGGTTGGCCTTGATCCACGCCTCGATGACGTCGGCATCGTGCCCGTAGTATCGGTTGTGCTCGTAGCCTGCGCCCTCCATAGCTTCCAGCCAGTCTTCTACAAGCGCAAATCCACGCCCCTGCTCGACCTGAGCTTGCACAAAGACGTGGGTGAACTTCCGTTTGGATCCGTCACACGGATTCCACGCGTGGTTAGCGCAGAAACAGTGCGTCTCCATGTCGATGCCATACTTTTCACGATAGCAGGATTCTGCATACAAGAACTCGTAGTTCTGAAAATCCCCGCAACCGTCACCGGTACGGACACCAGGGCCAGGAAAGGACGAAATCTCACCGCTGCCTCCGTCCGCCTCACTGCGGCAGTGAAAGTCCCAAACTTAGCGCGTCGTTGCCCCGGAGTGCGCAGTCATCATCACGTTATGTATGTACTCGTACTGCAGATGCCCGTCCGCGCGTCGAGTCACCAACGTGAAGAGCAAGTTGTTCATCTTGCATCCCTTCTCTGAGTACCACGAGATGTAGTCCTGATAGATGACCCACTGGCCCGACCCAGCCTCCAATGCGTCGATGCGCGGATGGATGTGCCTACACCACCAAACGCACAACAAGTGCAGTCGACAGAGACATCAAAACTTTTTGCCTCGCAATACCAGCAGATGACCTGAGTGAGTTTACACAGGTCATCTGATGGGCTTGCAATCATTAGAGGATAATATGAGCCTTGTGATCTTCGGTGTTTAATTTGCTTCAGTCAAATTAAACACCGGAAATCACCAGTAACGTCATCCTGCCTTTGCAATTTGTGTTCCGGCAGCATTGTAACACGCGCATCTGCATAAATATGATGATTCGTGTGTTAGAATGCCAACGAGCATTGTTTCAGGTGGCATCGTTTACGGCAGCAGTGAACAGGGGTTTCGTCATGGTTCATAGGGATTGGGTGTACACGTGTGGACCATAGCGAAACCCCTTACATCAGCAAGAACAACAAGCACAAAAACCATAATTAGTAGCAGTCATCGTTACCTGCGCTGAACTTGGTAGCAGTCATCGTGCCTCTTGGCTCGGTTGACACGAACCTTGAGCTTCTGGATGAGAATCAGGTTGCGCTGGCCGTCCTTTTTATCCTCCTCCCGCGCAAGCTCCGCCTTCCAGCGGTCCCAGTTGTCGTGCCAGTGACAAGGAACTGTCTTGGTGATACAATGAAACGAGATCTGGGAATCAGCCAACATCTTGTTCAGAGTTGGACGGGTACGTGGCTAATAGAAGTGACGACAAGCGGTACTGCAGCGACCTTTACAGACGTACGCTTGCGCATTCTGCACTACCCACTTCCCCCCCTTCATGCCAGCCACCAGGCGCTCAACGGAACCGGCATCCGATACCATCTGGGCGTAAATATTAGGGAATGTTGTAGTCCTGTAGTTGTCATAGAAGCTGTCTAGTGTCCCGTACCAATAGAGAGTATCCCTACCAGATTTAGCTCCCATATTTTCCAGGATCACTTTCCCTGTAAGGCGTCGCTCCCTTTCCGTGATAGCATCACGGGATTCATGATCAACCCTCACTTGGCTAAAATGTCTATGCGAGCTTCAGACTCACCTTTCGACCTATCCTCGTCTAGCTTTTTGGCGATTTGTTCGGCTCTGCGACCATACCTGTCGCTGACGTTCTTGAACCAAACATGAAAGTCCTTTTTAGTACGAAACTTTCCTCGCAGCTTGGCGATGATTGCTTGTTTGTGTATCGACTTTGCTGGCAGCTCTGCCACCAGCTCCTGTACCGCTTTTGCTGCTTGAATTTTGGTCTCGCTACTTTTCAGCATAGAAGCCGTCTTGCTAAACCGGTCCTGTCCCTGCTTGGACAGCAACATCTCCTGAAGTTCCTCGTCTGTGCAAACAGCAGCAACCGCATCCGCAATACGCTTTCTTTGCTGACACTGAGACCCTGCTTTTCCTTAGTCTCTTGCATGTGAGGGACTGACGGTAGACTCGTCAATACGAGACCTCGAATGGGAAGAGCTCGCGCGCTTTTTGTTTGTACGCTCAGCTAAAGAGGCAGCTAGTGAGACATTGTCAGTGAAGTCATCGCTTGAGTCGTTGCAGGAGTAAGCGTGGTTTTCATTTCCATCAACATCAGTGGCTGTGCAAGTACTTGTGCTCGTGGCTGCGGCTCCGGACGAAGACGAACACGCAGACTCCGATTCACTGTCCGCTGCTTCCTGTGCTAGTGTTACCGCAGCATTGCTCAACACTGTTTTTGAAGAGAGACGGGACAAAAGAGACATGGCACGGGTGTTGCAGTCAAGCAAACAACGCCCCAGATGATTGAGAGGATAATGATATTGCAAAAAACCAAAAATGTCCGGCAGGTCCCGGAGATTTCAGACTTTCTCTGCTGCCGTCAAATCTACATTAGAAAAAACATGGATGTGTTGCCACAGAAATGAATAGCATGTATACCTTTATATCCAACCTTGTATCCACGCCCCAGATGATTGAGAGGATAATGATATTGCAAAAAACCAAAAATGTCCGGCAGGTCCCGGGGATTTCAGACTTTCTCTGCTGCTGTCAAATCTACATTAGAAAAAACATTGATGTGTTGCCACAGTAATGAATAGCATATATATCTTCATGTCCAGCTTTTCAACAACGCCCCAGATGATTGAGAGGATAGTGATATTTCAAAAAAACAAGAATGCAGCGGCAGGCCCGCATAGATTCAAGCTTTCTCTGCTGCCGTCAAATCTACATTAGAAAAAACATTGATGTGTTGCCACAGTAATGAATAGCATGTATATCTTCATGTCCAGCTTTTTAACAACGGCCCAAGACATCATCAAAGAGCTAAAATTCCCATTGAAGATGGTTGAAAAGGTTCGTGGCAAAGTTACATTAAAGTGGCATCCAACCAAAAAAAAAGTGGCACTTCTTAGCCAGTTTCTGCCAGTGGAAGTTAAAAAACAAATCGGTTCGAGGTCCCATTTCAAAAACATTTGTCTGCAGTTTTTGCACGAACATGGCCGAAAATGTAGCAGTGCGTGTGATAAACGCATATCGAGTCGAACCCCCCCCCCCCCCCCCCCCCGTTTCGGGGTGGCAAGTTGAAGATATTACTGCATGTCAACGGAAAAACGGGTCCCACCGACTGGATCCCGCTGGGATCGTGTAATATTGGGGATGATATTTTGCCTTCCTATTGGAACTTCCCTGATGCCAACCCTGAGTCCAAGGCATGGGGAACAGTCAACCCCAACACGGTGTACACGTATGTGCCAGTGGCAGGGGGATATTTCGAGACTGAGCTATCTCCCTTTGACCCTTCTGCGCGCCCCAAGAGGTTGAGAGCTGCCCCAGTCGCCCCAACCAAAGCTGCTGTTCCTGCGGAGGAGAAGACCGATAAAACGGCTTCTCCTGCGAAGAAAAAGCGCTCAGGCAGCAAAAAGGTAAAAATGTATAACAATAAAAACAACGACAAAAATCTCCGCGTACATGCGCGCATACATACATACATACAGATATACATACAATGAATGCGTGCAGATGACATTATATACATAACAAACAAACAAACAAACAAACAAACGAACCATGCCAACAGCAACGTAACAACAACATAACAACAACAACAACAACAACAACAACAACAAAAATCTCCGCGTACATGCGCGCATACATACATACATACAGATAGACATACAATCAATGCGTACAGATGACATTATATACATAACAAACAAACAAATAAACAAACAAACAAACGAACCATACCAACAACAACGTAACAACAACGAAACAACCACAACAACAACAACAACAGCAAAAATCTCCGCGGGGGGGGGGTGGGTGTGTGTGACAACTGCCCTAAGATAGATATTTGCGTGCATTCCAAAACAATTATATCACGATCAACATCATGCCTGGGGCTAGCTCCCCCGCAAATATAAGCTCCCAACTCCTTCTCGTTCCCACAAACCATGACTTATTCCGACAGCTGGGGTGCGCATATGCGGGGTGGGGGGGGGGGTGCGTGTGTGTGGCAACTCCCCTAAGATAAATATTTGCGTGCATTCCAAAACAATTATATCAGCATCGACATCATGCCTGGGGCTACCTCCCCTGCAAATATAAGCTCCCAACTCCTTCTCGTTCCCACAAACCATGACTTATTACGACTGGGGTGCGCATATGCGGGGGGGGGGGGGGGTGCGTGTGTGGCAACTCCCCTAAGATAAATATTTGTGTGCATTCCAAAACAATTATATCAGCATCAACATCATGCCTGGGGCTACCTCCCCTGCAAATATAAGCTCCCAACTCCTTCTCGTTCCCACAAACCATGACTTATTCCGACAGCTGGGGTGCGCATATGCGGGGGGGGGGGGGTGCGTGTGTGTGACACTCCCCTAAGATAAATATTTGTGTGCATTCCAAAACAATTATATCAGCATCAACATCATGCCTGGGGCTAGCTCCCCTGCAAATATAGGCTCCCATCTCCTTCTCGTTCCCGCAAACCATATGTATGTTTTTGTTGTTCCTGCTGAAGGTGGCGCGCAAAACTGCATCCAAAAAGGGTTTGCTCCCGCTACGTTGGCTTCGAGTGTTTCTGCCGATAAACCCGCTCCGCCTGCTGATGCTTCCGCTGCTGCTCCTGGTTCTCTCGTTGCATCTGCTGCTGCTGCTGCTACTGGTGGTGATGATGATTCCGCGGCCGCTTCGAGTGGGGACTCGTCTGTGCTTGCGTCGATGACGTCACAGGAGGAGAAGGAGCCGACTGAGGCTGAACGAGAGGAGGTTCAGGCTAACCTCGCAGCGCTGAGTAAGTTTTCACAGGCGGCAGCGACGGGGCTGCTCACGCTGGACAAGGTTTTGCGCGAGACTTCAGCGGACCTGGCTTTCGACGACTCACCAGCGGACGGGGAACCGAATTCTGTTTTTGGGAGTTGGGGGCGCCCAGCTGCAGTGAATTCCGAGGCACAAACCGCAAACAAGCCTGGGGGTGGTGACAACGTGCAGAAGGAGCCTGGGGGTGGTGACAACGTGCCCGAGACTAGAGCGGACCTGCCTGACGACGCCTTCGAAGCAGACTTCACGGTTGACGTACCAGCGGACGGGGAACCAAATTCTATTTTTGGGCGTTGGGGGCGCCCAGCAGCAGGTGATTCCCAGGCACAAGTCGCAGACAAGCCTGGGGCTGGTGGCGACGTGCAGAAGAAGAGGCCGCCTCGAGCGCCCGCCTCGGGCAAGGCGCATTCCAAGTTTGGAGAAAGCAAGTATTGCTTCAGCGTAGCCGCAACCAACGATTACTACTACAAGTTTGCCAAGGACGCTTCAGATGAGGATAAGGAGCTTGCAGAGATCGGGTCTGTTGCTTTGCCCTTGTGACCTTGCCTGATGCATTGTTTGTTTCATTCGCAGCGTCATCCTCAAGTATGCTATTCTCGGCACCGACAAATTCGGTTTCTTTGCTCTACTGGGCAACCAGTACTGGTCGCACCTTGGCATCGAGATAGGAGTAAGCCTGAATGTTGCTTTTACTTGTGCACCCATCTATACGATTGTTTATTTAGGAAGTCTGGCTTGCGTTGCAAGGTGAGCCCCAAGAGAAAGTGTTTGCGAGTGGGTAACATAGAGCTTGCATTGAATTCAACACATGTATGCATTTTCTGTGTGGTGCTTGCAGGCCGGGCCGTGACCTGCATGCCTCTTCAGGGAAGACAGCACAGAATGGTTTCGTGGCTGAAGGGCGCTCGATTTTAGCCGCAGTGAAGCCAGCCGGCGTTGCGGACAATGAATACAAGAGGTGGGTGCTCCGTTTCATTGAAGAAGGTGACGTGGATCCCGTGGCTACACGCAAACTTTGGAGGGGCGGTCTCAAAGCCGGCTCCCCAGAGTTTCTCAAAGGCTGTGTCGAGCCTCTATTGGAGCAGCATATGTTCGCCTTCAGGGGCGAATGGCCGGCGGACGTTCCGCTTGCACCCATAGTGACCCATCGACTCGTCCGGGCCTTGACTACTCTTCCCGACAGCCCAGAGTCCCGCGTCGTCTCATCTGACATGCATTCAAGCCCAAGCGACGGGTACCAGCCGCGCGTTATAGTTGCTTCCAAATGTACTTACTGAACTGCCTGTGCAGGGCCAAATCGTCGCCCGACGCGGAAGGCCCGGCTCGGCAAGTGGAAGTGGGGTCTGCTCGACCTCCGTACCTTACCAGACCATACCCCTGAAGACCTGAAGGGCGGGAACTACGTCCTGCAAATTCAAGCCATCAACAACGGGGTCAACGGGCAGTTGGCGTGCCGTGCCGGTACCCGATTGACGGGCCTAGTCGGGTCTGGCAACCCGCTGTTGCGCTTCTTTGGCGTGGTGACCGATAGCCGCGTGGATCCGGAGGGTTACAAAGTAGCCAAGGAACACGCTGGTGCCTACTCCCTGGAGAAGGCGAAAAAGGTCTATCGCTTGACTTCCGCGCAGAAAGCGGAGATTATCCAGGGAGCACGCCCAATTCAATTCCGCGGAGGGTGGTGGAGAAAACATCATTTTCGACAGTCCGCAGAAGGGCGAAGGCGAATATCCAGTGGCCGTAGCAGCTACTAACCTTAAGATAGGGATGTTCCCTGCCACCGATTACGGGCCAGAATTATTGGCCCAATCATCCCGATGGTGAAGTGCCCCTCACGCTGCCGGTCGGAGTGGGCAAGGTAATCACATGTTCAGTCATCTCTGTATTAACTGCGCATATGTGCTGTGTAGGACGGGAAATTGATAAGGGCGCCTGCGGTGGTTCAGAAAGTAGCTGCAAAGCAGCCTGAAGAGCCTGTTGCCAAGAGGAAGAAGAAGGTCTTTGCGATTGTACGTTGTTTGAGAATGTAAGCATGATTGCATGGTTAGGGCGGTTCGGTGGCGACGAAAGGCGCCGCCAGCAAGGGCAAGGGCAATGCAACCCACAAGGCAACCTGCGAATGTCCACCCTGTAAAAACATGCGCAAGCGAGATCTTGCGGCGGCGATGTTTTCGCCTGACCCTGCCCCTTTGCAGCCTTCGCAGTCAAAGAAGACGCCGCCTGCCAAGAAGAAGCTCATTCCGTCGCAGGGTGACTCCGAGAGCGAGGAAGAGGAAAGCGAAGACGACGATGCTTCCCAGGCGACAGTTGAGTTACCGGCCGCGGTGCCTCCAGCCAAGAGGCAGCGCAAGCACAAGAGCAAGCAGGCGTCCAAGCCCAGGAAGCAGGCGTCCCAGGCAGAGGCAGATGCACCAGGTTTGCCGCTGCCGCAGGTGAAGACCCCATGCAGGTGCAGCACGTGCGGGTCCACTATGTAATGTACCTATCTATCCACTAATCTTGATATTATTGTACCTATCTTGCTCGTATCTATCTTATCTATCTGTCTAGGCCCCCCCCATCAACACGAACATCAGCATGTGATCGTGGCCCAGCCTGTGCATGCGGCCCAGCCTGTGCATGTGCCCATGCCGTCCCCGTCGCGGGCTGTGGAGGTGATGCCGTCGCCGGCGCGCGCGCATAGTCGCACATGTGAATGTACGGAATGCGATCTGCACGGGAAGGATTGCGGGTGCAAGCGCTGCAAGAACCGCCGCGATGCAGCAAGCCCCCAGAGGGCCAACCAGGTGGCGCCGCACCAACCCGGGCAGTGCCTGCATTTTTGTTGCTCCGTGCAGAACTTCAACGGTTTCGACCACTCCTTCAAGCAACGGTGGAAGGAGTGGCTCACATGCTCTTAGTGCCTATTTGGCACAAGCGGCCCAGCAGACCAGCAACTTCATGGGCTATCTCGCTAATGGCAAGTGGTGAAGTGCTGGTCTTCTGGGCTCTTAGTGGTACATGCACGAGTGTGGCTAAGAATCCCGCCAAAAGACAATAAGTCAGAGTGTCCTTGCGTGAAAGGACGTTCTTTCAGCTTTACACAGCTTCTTTCTGTGCTTTTTTTCTCGTTTTGGCGCGGTGGTATCGTTTTAGTTAATATTGGCCGATGCGCGGACTTGGAGTTTTTGCGGCTGACTTGTGTTGGTTTTTAAGACAAAAGTCACCGAAAGTAACTTCAATTAAAGTTTTTATGCATCAATTTTAGTAGAATAATGTATTTAAGAATGATTTTAATACCGGCTTGCATGATTCAGAATATTACAGAACCACGGTCCGACCTCAGTATGACCTACGACCAACCGGACATTATTATGTATTATTGCGTCAAGGTAGGTCTACCTGTTTCGCAGTCACAGCCACAGGCGCAGCAGGCGCGGACAAGGACGAAGAGTCAACAGAAGAAGAGGAAGAAGACGAAGAGGAAGTGGACTTCTTGGAGCCTGAATTAAAGTCGTCATGAGCGTGAGTCAGGACCGAAAGCAGCTGTCTTTCTCTCTCCCCCTCCCTCAGGTCCGGGCGAGGTAGAAGTGTTAGACAAAATCAATTTATCTAACAATGCTACCTCAACCGAGTAACGTTGTCATCAGGCGCAGAGTCTTTGCATTTCCAAGTCGCCAACAATCGCGCAACTTGGAATTGCAAATTCTCCAACAAGCAACAGTTCATCCTCAGAGAACCCAGCTTCTTGTAGCCTTTATCTTATCTTATCTTATCTTATCTTATCTCTCCCTCTCCCTCTCCCTCTCCCTCTCCCTCTCTCTCTCTCTCTCTCTTACAGAAAAGCCAAGGTATACCTTACAAAGTCAAGGAATATAAAAAGGCAGGGTATGCCTTAAACATTCAAGGTATACCTTGAAAAGTCTGAGCATGAATGCCATTGCAGACCATGTCCATATGGCTGTTCCACGTATACAAGATTTTACTTTTTAATAACCCTTCTGCACAAAAGAATTCACTTTTCACCAGAATGTTCTTGGAACTCAGCCAGCAAACGGTCACAGTTAGTGAGATTCTGTTCTGGCTCCCACGAACCGTGCTCGTCGGAAAACCCTTTCCATCGAACAAAATATTCCTTTGTCCCTTTTTTCACCCTCAGTTTCAACAACTTCTCCACCTCTGCTTCAACATGTCCTTCCGAAACGTCGTCACTAGCAGACGAGGAGGCCTGCATCCCTGAACGTGAGGGGTAGTACATGTGTGTGCGTGACTGTGTCTATGTGAGATTGCACTGATAGTACCTGAGCTGGACTTGTTGGCATTCTTTTCTTCTTCTGCCCCTTCCCCGCCTCTTTCTCCTTATTCCCCTTCCCCGCCTCTTTCTCCTTCTTCCCTTTCTTCTCTTTCTTCTCCTTCTTCCCTTTCCCCATCTTGCGACGCTTGGCGCTTCCTACAAGCGCCAGTTCAAGTGTTTCATACTTGTCTGTACTACATAACTTCAAGCACGCGTGCGTACACAAACATACCTTTCTCAGCCGTCCCCTCTGTGTCGTCGCTGGTGGACTCATCGCCTGAGCTCTCCTCCTGTTCCTCCTTGTCCTTCTTCATCTCTTTCTTCTTCTTCTTCTTCGCCGTGACGGTCTTGCGATGCTTGGCACTGGTAGGCTTGGCTCTTCCTACAAGCGCCAGTTCAAGTGTTTCATACTTGTCTGTACTACATAACTTCATGCACGCGACGGTGCGTGAACTAACATACCCTAACACACAGCCGCACTCACATACATACCCTTGTCGCTCTCGTCACTGTCCTTGTGCTCCTCCTCGCTCTCTGACTGCAGCTGGGGACGCTTGCCTACAAGCACCACGCATGCACGCGTGCGTGCACAAATTAAGCACACACTAACACACACACACACACACACACACACGCACACACACATACGCTTGGGCTTGGTCTTCTTGCTCTTGCCTCCCTCCCTCTTTTGCCTGGAGGCCCACAGCTCCAAACGAGTCATCCAACCCTGATGATCGTTTTGGTACAACGACCGTACCCTTGAGTACACAATCATTCGAAACATATTTTCATTGCAGTAGAGCAAGTTCAGGGTCACATACTTAAAAAACTTCCACACCCAGAGCTCCTCCGCCTTCGGGTCGTAGTCGCGTGCATCCTTCTTGTCCATCGCCCTAAACCGCCGCTCCATACTTGCTTACAACCAGTGTGTGTGTGTACGTGTGTGTGTGTGTGTGTGTGCATGTATGTAAATAAATGCATGTGTGTGTATGTATGTATGTATGCATGTCTGTCTGTGTGTACGTGTGTGTGTGTGTATGTATGTATGTAAATAAATGCATGTGTGTGTTAGCCTTTCAATGTGTGCCTTACATATCCAAGGTATACCTTGAAATAGCCAAGGTATACCTTGAAATAGTCAAGGTATACCTCGAAATAGTAAAGGTATACCTTGAACTAGTCAAGGTATACCTTGAGCTAGTCAAGGTATACCTTGATATTCCAAGGTATGGCTTGAAATATGAAGGTGACGTACATAGAAAGATAGATAGATAGATAGACAGATAGATAGATAGATACGTATGGATGTATATATGCACGCATGTATCTATAGAGGACTTACTTATGATCATGTCGTTGTGTACGGGCCACACGCTCTGAACTATACAGTTCAACAAATTGTTCAGAAACGACAAGTGCTCAGACGTCTTGGTGACTTCCGGGCAATGTCCCAAACGCAATGCGCTAGGGGGACTTTGGCGCTGGAACGGCTGCACGTTCGGTAGCCCGTAGCGATCGTGATGGTATGCGTCCACGTTGCCCAAAGGCATGATGTCCTCCGCCCAAGCCGCAGCGACGTCCCGTTGAGGGTACACACGTTGCAGTTCTGCAAATGTAATTGTGTCGCCAAGACCCCAGCTAGTGAGCACACCAGGACAATGATGGCAACCTCTCTCTCTCTCTCAATCTCTATCTCTCTCTCTCTTTCTCTCTCTCTCTCTCTCTCTCTCTCTCTCTCTCTCTCTGAACAGCTAAGGTAAACCTTCAAACGGCAAGGTATACCTTGAAAAGCCAAGGTATAACTTATCAAAAGGCAAGGTATTCCTTAAACAGCCAAGGCATACCTTGCAAAGTCACCTCTCTCTCTCTCTCTCTCTCTCTCTCTCTCAGGGTAGCAAAGTTGGGCTCTCCGTGCCAAGTGCCCAGCCTGAGGGAAGAAAAGACTGTACCGACGCAATGTCACAAAAAGGTTTCTTTGTGCGCAACTCCTCAAGCACTGCCTTGGATGCTTCGAGCGTTCTCCCTGCCCATCACCAACATCATCTCCCTCACTCCCCCCCCCCCTCTCTCTCTCTCTCTTGTTGTACATACTTGCTTGCTCTTGGCCATTTTGCATTACGCGCACCCCCTTCGCGTCCTCATGTACACACCATAATGAGTCCCGGTACTTTTGGTACTTGCATACTTGCTTCCAATGCTTCCGGGTCACTCCGGCTCATGTTCAGCTGAGTACCCAAGGACTCTAGCTTGACGTAATGTGCTTTCCGATCACCCTTGCTTTTGTTGCCGAAGGAGACATCGCGGATGTACAGTACCTTGGCATCCGGCGGAGGTGCAAGCTGCTTCGGATGCTGCGGCCGGTGCACGGCTTCGGCTTCGCCTTCCCCCTCTTCATCCTCCCGGTCCTCCACTTCGTATGCCCGCCCTGCCTGGAGACGCGCTACCATGACCTCACTGCGGAGTTTCTCTGTCCACACACACAAACACCATTTTTTTTGTGTTTTATTTTATTACTATTATTATTACTATTATTATTATTATTATTATTATTATTATTATTATTATTATTATTATTATTATTATTATTATTATTATTATTATTATTATTATTATTATTATTCAGCCCAATGGCCTCAAGGCGTTAAACTGTGACGCCAACTCATAACCCTTTGGTGGTAGATGCTGGGGAGGAGGGTCGTTGCGCGCGTAAAAGATCTTAAACTCCGCATATGCTGGTTGATAGCCCAGGACCCAGCAGACACCAGATTGTTATGGGTGGGGTTTCGAGGCAGCTCTAGCAACCGCGCTTGGTGTATGCACTTGCACATTCGGTGACGTCTTGCAAGAGGTTGCTGGGACTGCGGAATAACCTCGGCTTAGTGCAGTCTTGCCCTCAGGAGCTCCATCGGTGGCCCCGATCATCAGGCGAGAGACTGACACGGGGGGGTGGAGGACCTCGAACAAGGGTATTGGAGGCTTATGTCCGTTGAGGATATGCCATTAGCTGCATCAGTACGCCTCAGATATAGTATTATTATTATTATTATTTACCATCTGGGCCCTGTCGCCATACCATCTGGGCCCTGTCGCCAGTTCGATTCCAGTCGGTGCCACCAGTATCTTCATTGAACATACCGGTCCGTCTGGAAGTGTTGGAACTGCCCGTGCGGGGGTGTCATTAGAGCCTATCGTCAATTCTTCGTGCTCCCCTCACGGGTGAGACGATGTGTGCAGATTTGCATTCGCCATTGACTGAGAAGCACTATTATTATTATCATTATTATTATTATTATTATTATTATTATTATTATTATTATTATTATTATTATTATTATTATTATTATTCAGTGGTCAAGTTCTACCATCTGGGCCCTGTCGCCAGTTCGATTCCCGTCGGTGCCACCAGTATTTTCATTGAACATACCGGTCCGTCTGGACCAGTATTTTCATTGAACATACCGGTCCGTCTGGAAGTGTTGGAACTGCCCTTGCGGGGGTGTCATTACAGCCTATCGTCAATTCTTCGTACTCCCCTCACGGGTGAGACGATGGAGGCGCATGTGCAGAAATGCATCAGCCATTGACAGAGAAGCACTATTATTATTATTATTATTATTATTATTATTATTATTATTATTATTATTATTATTATTATTATTACCATCTGGGCCCTGTCGCCAGTTCGATTCCCGTCGGTGCCACCAGTATTTTCATTGAACATACCGATCCGTCTGGACCAGTATTTTCATGGAACATACCGGCCCGTCTGGAAGTGTTGGAACTGCCCTTGCGGGGGTGTCATTAGAGCTTATCGTCAATTCTTCGTACTCCCCTCACGGGTGAGACGATGGAGGCGCATGTGCAGAAATGCATCAGCCATTGACAGAGAAGCACTATTATTATTATTATTATTATTATTATTATTATTATTATTATTATTATTATTATTATTATTATTATTATTATTATTATCA
>WBZZ01003409.1:30000-35149 GCA_019918135.1 Paulinella micropora
ACATTGTGTCAAGCGGTTTAACAATCGCGAAATGAATAAAGAGTTGTCGTTGCTAGTTAGACTTAACGACCCCAATGTTAAATTTTGTAGCCACTGCGAAAGTAAAAGGGCGATTTCAAAAAATATAATAGCACGATACCCGAACAAGGACAAATACTACCATACGACATGTATGCGAAAGGCCTTTTACCAATGCACCTTTTGTAATGCTTACAGAGGATATGAACCATGCGACTGCTACAATAAAATACGAAACAACACTCCCTTTTGGTTGCGGTGAGTATATATAGAATATTTTAATTTCATCTAAGGATAAGATAACATATGGGTATAAATATATAGAACAATTTAATTATTTTTCTATAAAAAAATCTGACCACTGATATACAATGACCGCCCCTATGTTGGACAAAGGCAACTGGCACTGGAAACAGGAAGAAGCACTGGAGGGCAAAACGGCTGAAATCCTTATCAAATGGGGCAACAAACAATTTACTACTTTACCAAACCAAGAAGACTTTATTGAATTGATTGAAAAAACCCCCGAAGAACAAAAACAATTTTACGAAGTGTTGATGGATGGTAAGCCACAGCGAATGTTTGCCGATTTGGACGGCGATAACTTGAGTATCTCGCGAGAGAAGATGTATGAACGATGGAACGATTTAATGGAAAATGTATTTCAACTACTTGGTATGAAATACAACCCGAAAAAGGCCAAATACTTGGATGCCTGCAAGGGTGATAAGATGTCGTGCCACTTTTCATATGACAACGGCTTCGTATTTGCCAACTGCGACACACAAAAAGAATTTTGGAAATTCGTTGAAACCATTATTGAAAAAAATTACACTGACCTCTGCTTTACCTTTGAACGACAGGATAAAAAAATTGAACTGCGAACCATTGTGGATATCTCCGTGTATAACAAGAACCGAGCATTTCGCACTATTTACTCTCACAAAGACGGGAGTAGCCGTGTGTTGCTTCCATACTCTTATATACCAAAAACCAATACATTGAAACTATTGCAAAATGTTGAAATTGATGATTACTTAATCATGCGACCCGACGAAACCTCATATTATAGTGTTAAACTGCCCGAATACACTTCTCTGCGACGATACCAGCACATAACTATTGCCGAAGTTGAACAAATCATACTCAGCAAAGTGGCTAATGTGGATATAAAAGAGCAAAAGCAACGAATGTTTGTTTTGAAAACAAAAGGAATAAGAAAATGTATCATAAATGGCGAGGAGAACCAAAGCGACAACTGCTATGTTGTGTGGAAACGAGACGGGCTTTATTTCTACTGCCTGATACGGGTTGTGAAGGTAAAGGTGTGCGAATTCATGAATTTACTCCCGCAATTGCTCACGATATCAACACTATTGATGACTTACGGCGACTTGGCAGTGAGTGTAAGACGATTGAAAAATTCAAAGATTTTCTAGAAACCGCTTTGGCATGGATGAACAAATCATATTGTTTTGCTAACTTGGCAAAGCCAACAATAATTGAAGAATACATTGATGCTAGGGATAAAATGGTGTTTCGTTATAAAACAGAAACGGCGATGGAGGCCTTCTTCAAAAACAAAAAGAATAAAGACTAATCTTTCAAAGGAAGACTGGATGGCACTAGGCAAAAACCCCGCCACATTGAATGTTGTTGATTTATACAAAATGTGGAATACTCACCCGAAACGACGAGAGGTAAATGATATTATCTTTGACCCCAAGGCATACTTTGATGACAACAAAAAAGGGTTTTATAACTTATTCAAAGGATTTGCCGTCCCCGCCGACACATTGCACGATGTAAAATCATTTACTCCAGAAGAAGAGAAAAACGAGCCATTCTTTCAACATATTCTAAACAGATGGTGCGGTGGAGACCAAAATGTCTATAAAAAGGTTTTGGATATGTTTGCACACATTTACCAAAAGCCGTGGGAGAAATTACATTTATCTTTGGTGCTAACCAGCACAGAACGAGCAGGTAAGGGGATTATCCTTGAAATATTCAAAGATATTATTGGTGGCGAATATTACTTTCAACCCTCCGATGTGAAAGAAGTATTGGGAGACTTCAATGCACAACTAGCACGGGCTATAGTCGTATATATGGACGAAATGGTGTGGGGTGGTGATAAGGAACGAGCAGGCACTATTAAGAAAATGGTATCCGAAAATACACTCACTCTCAAACAAAAATATTTACCAAATCTTACATTAGAAAATATCTTCTTCTTGGTGCTTGCTTCTAACGAAGAATGGGTTGTCCCCGCAGGAACAACGGAGCAACGATGGCTGGTATTGGAAGTATCGGACGAATTGGCACTAATGAAAGAAAACGAAAAAAGAAAAGTGATTGCGGATATTCGTGCAATTGACCGACAGCGACTGGCGAAGTTTCTTGCCGAACGAGACCTTAGCACTTTTAATGATCGCGAGACGATATTAACAGGCGGACTACGACAACAAAAAGTAAAAACATTATCTAAAATGCGGAAGTGGTGGTTAGATTGTTTAAACGATGGCCATATTTCAAGCGGAATGCCAGAAATACAATTTGGAGATGAAGTTTCAAAAGAAGTAATGTATGACATATACAAATCAAATATTAATGACCCTCATACTTCGCAGACAAGTTTCTGGATGCAAATGAAAAAACTGATCCCCGATGCAAGGGAAACAAAGAAAACCATAGGCGGAAGGAGACCAAGATTTATACAATTACCCTCTCTGGAAGAATGCCAGAACACATGGCGAACTATTTACGGAGACCAAGAATGGCGATTTAGCACACAGGACGACGACGATGAATAAACAATAATACCTTCTGGTATTTTTTTTCTATCCATTATATAGTATGAGCACAAAGCAATTCTACCTTGACGAGATCGCCAAATGGGAGATTGATAGCAATGTTAAGAAACCGACCATTAAATGGACGAAACCCGACATTGTATCATTTTATGAACAATACAAACCAAATGTTGATCAACATACTAGCGACAATGTAAAAGTAGAAATGCCGTCGGCCACTACACTGGAAAACATAGTTAGCAGTATGGCAGAGGAGGAAAGCACTCCATTCAAAACGGCGGATTTAGTAGAAACAGGCATTACTGAAATTAAGGCCAACGTGGGGGAAGAACTGGCAAAAAAAGAAACGGAAGCAAAAGAAGAGAAGAAAACACCGATTAAAGCAAAGCGGAATCCACCCGAGGGCGGGTATAGTTGCTATGAAATAATAACGGCACATTTGAAAGTATCCAAAGACCCGTTTAATTTCTCATATATGAAAGTGGATGACCGCACCATAATGCAGGAGGATATGAAGAAATGGCACGAGAGTAGATACGGACACATACCACCAGAGCAACGCCCCACTCTTAAATATGGTAAGTTAGATTATAAGACATTTTTCCGCGATGTTTTATCTCAACACGAGGGCAAACTCACGACACTAAAGGATATGTATGACAGGTTTCATGTGTAAGAGGCAGTTAGTGCTATGTCTCTCATCACATCAATATTGAAATATGAAGGTTTGAAAGATACAGGCTCCGCAGATGCTGATTTATAATATACTTCTATGGTTATTGGAGCATCCGCCGCATACGTTACCAGAGCATCATTGGTTGTATTATTTACAATTCTTATTGTTCTGTTATTAGTGGTGTCAGACGGGTTTGGACAAGTCATCTGCCATATCAAATTCATTTGAACTCCGTATCTTGGGATTAGCCACACACAATCAAAAGACTTATAATCAATGGCGGTTGTATAATTTAGCACTTCGGTATAGTAATCATATGTATTCGTGCCATCTGTGATATGAAACCAAAATTGGAATGTAGCAATGCCAGTCGGAGCGGGTAAATTCAATGAACCACGAAATGATACATTAATGAAATAACCATATCCTAAACTTGATATTGTTTTGCTACCATATCCGCCCGTGCATAGAGTGGTAAATGTGGAACTCGTCATCCATGACCTAAGGTCAAGACCAACATAAGCATTTTGAATGTTTCTTGTTAATGTCGGGGTGGCCACGACCGCGATAGTTTTTGTGTCAATAGATTGTTGCTCTTGCGAACGGCCAAATATATTCATTTTTTTGAGACTAAATATATATCTTATATTATAAGATTTATTATAAAATAATAGAATTTAAATATGAACCATTTAGGCAATCCGTGGGCATATCACTACTACGGCTCTGTGATAATAGACGAGGATTTAGAAGTTGATGGAGTATTATACGGCGACCTCCCCTTCCCCTCCCTTGTTGTTTTTTCCCCCTCGGGGAAAAGGGAAAGAGAACGGGGGGGGGGGGGGCGGGCAGAACTCTGTTTCTCTTTTCCCTCCCCTAAACCAAAATCGTCTCGGTTAGCAAAAGGCTGTGCAAAAAAAAACATTAAAAAAAGAGAAAGAATTACCTGCCCTAGAGACGATGTACATGCCGCCAGTCAAGCGCTGCAAGCACGACGTCTCGCCAGTACAGTCCGCTCTGTTGCTAAGCCTGCCCGTAGATGTTTGGGAACTGGTTTGTGGCCTGGTGGCGGACGTGTCGTGGTGGTTCAGGGTCTGGTCTTTGGTTTGTCGGGACGCCAGAAAGAACGTTTGTCCCGCGTCGTTTCCTGCGCTGCGCGTGAGTTCGAAGAGGCCAGCGATCCCCGTGGACCGCTGGCGGGAATGGAAAGAGATTGCTAGCCTAACCATCGACGGCGACGGAACCGTTGTCCTGCAGCAAATCAGGGAGCACCGGATTACCGTGCGGACTGTTTTGCTAGATATCGTCACGGACCAGAACCTCCAAGACGCCGTGCACATCAACGGCCTGCAGCGCCTGGGCAACATTTACTACGTAATCCCGGAGACCGAGGCTGAGGACACGCCTCCCTTGGTCCCGTGCGGCAGCTGGCTGAGCAACTGCCATTACGCTAGCGATGAGGCGATCATGGCATACTTGCAGGCCAAGAAGGTAGACACCCTGGTTTTGAATTTCAGGCCGGGCCAAGTGCTGAGCGCCAATCTGTGCCGTGTCATTAGTACAATGACCCAACTGCGACAGCTCGACTTGTCTCACAACATCGTCCCTGACGAGTCGGGCTGGCTAGCGACACTGGCAC
>WBZZ01003410.1:0-2500 GCA_019918135.1 Paulinella micropora
GTTGTAGTCGAGGTCTAGTATAAACCGACAGAGCACTGTGGGTTTTGTTCCGGGCTCAACAAGCGAGAAAGGGCACCCTGAGGGAACAGGATTGTGCTTCCCGTCGCTATTTCGGCATGTGACTTATAGGCGTACGGCTAGGCACACATAAGGCACCCCACCACGGGCCCAGCACACCCACACCATCCCCTAATTCTCTGTCTGTCGACAGATGGCACCCATTTCAAAAAACCAAGCCCAAGGGAGGGTCAGTGACACCTCAAGTGGCCTTGGTTCACTACGTGGAGTAAGTGATGAGATCAACTGATGAGATATCGACTAATGTCAGAAAAAAGGAGCTTCTGATTTCGTCAACCAAGGAAGTCTGTGGGTAAAGTATTAACCCGATGCCCAGCTAAGCCGTGATGTTTGCACGGAAGGGACTGATACAGGCGATACCAAATCTCCCTAGTACCAGGCGGGGCCAGGGCTCGTTCCAGAAGAGATAGATAGATAGATAGTTAGATAGATAGATAGATAGATAGATAGGTAGGTAGTACTACCGACGGTAGGTAATTACTATTACTGGTTATATCATTGTCATTAAGCTTACTTCAAAGCACATAACTGTGACTATATGCCTGCTCGGCACAGTGATGATGATATCAGGTGTTTGCATAACTTGAAATAATGGCTTAGGCTATTTGATTATTATTAATAAAATGATTTGTAAACTTTTCCGATATTAATAACGTCAAGTTGGAAAGTTTCAGAATCCGCCATGGCAGTCTGTGGTCAAAGCTTACTATTAATATAATCTATAGCATAATTAATATGAATGAGTTTTTCTGAACGACTCAATTTCAAATTAGTATCAGGTAGTAGTACTAGTCTCACCAGCCATTCCGCCACCATTTCCAAACGCCCTCGACTACATGAAAGAGTGTAGTCACACTTGCTGGTCTGCGTGATTCACATTGCATTCTTCTCTCACGGAGTAGCTATTTCGCCTCTTCAACTCTTGTGCCGCCCGTGGCATTCTCAGCTGCGTCAAAGCGCAGTCCATCCTTGCTGGTCTTCATGGTTATCTTTGCCTCACCAGCCTTTGTGCCATTCGATTCAGTCCAAACGCCCTACCCCTGCTTGAGCTCCTTCAACTTGAAAAACGCAATCTCACTTGGCTGGTTTAAGCATATATACATATTAATAGGTGACCAAGATTACATTAGCTTCCTCCTTCTCTCACTTGCCATCGCACAAATTCCAAAAGCTCTAGCCCCTTATACGCTTCACTTGAAAGAGCGCAGTCTGAGGTCCCATCTTGAGGCTCGCTGATTATCAGTTTAAAAATGCAGAGATCAGGTCCTTCTCACCAGCCATGGGCGGCAAAACGGCGGTCGAAATGCTATTCCGAAGCTGCAGTTGAAACAAAAGCGCTGTCCATCCCTCCTGGTCTTCATGTTTGACATCGCATCCTTCACTAGCGGTCCATATGCATTACGTGCAACTGCACTTCCTGAGCTGCAACAAAGAGGATGTCGCAGTGCGCCCTTGCTGGCTTGCATGGCTGACTTCTTCTTCTCCTCTCACTGTGACAAGTCATTGAGCCACTTCCAAATACATTTCCTCAGCTGCAAACAAGAACGCTCAGTGTCCACCTTTGCTGGTTTGAATTCCTGACATCGGCTCCTTCTCTCACCAATGCAACAATCGCGCGACTTCCACATGCACATTCCCAGCTGTGACTGTCACAAAGAACGCAGTACATGCTTCCTGGTTTTCATAGTTGATATCGGCTCCTTCTCTCACCGTCCAGCGATTGTACAACTTCCAACCGCCCTGCCCTGAGCTGCATGCACGCATGCGTTCATATAAGCTTGGAAGTGTAACGTAATAATATTGAACAAAAAAAAGCAGCTAAAATATAGAAAAGCACAACACAAAATGTCAAGATAACACGACTAAAATTGAATAGAGCTCGAGAAAGAAGAAGAAAAATCGGCAGGGTAAATATATTAACAAAACATAATAAAAAATGAAAGTAAAGACATTTGATATACTTAAAACATAATATCGACGAAATGATAATTAAATGAAAAAAGAAAAGGAGAGACTGCTAGAGAAACTTCAATTATCAACGCTGAATTAGCATTGCCAAGCGTGAACATAACAAAAACAAAACATTTGAAATAGTTACGGCTCTTATAACCTTGTGTTCTCAGAAAGGTACATACGCAGCAGCTGCTTTTATTTTTGAAATTCTCTATCTCAGAATGATAGGTAACAACAGTTATAACTAGTACATCCAACTACGTCATCTTCAACACCAGCAACCACACACACAAACACACAAACACAAACACACACATGCATGCACTTGTCAAAGGAGCAATCTTAAAAATGATGCAACGATGATAGTGACCGAACAAAATGTGCAACTTAATCACAAAACAGAAAATGGCACAATCGTTGGCGCATGCAGGCAGCGTACACTTTCATGGCCTTGCTTTTTCCATCGGCA
>WBZZ01003410.1:5000-15000 GCA_019918135.1 Paulinella micropora
CATGCAGCTTTTTGTAAGAGTGCGTGTGTGCGTTTCTGTGTGATCATGAGCGTGCATGTGTATGTGTCTGCATGCCGTATGCAGAATGAACGACACAGGAGCTCATGCACATACATAGACACCCACACACGTGAATTATGTATGTATGTATGTACGTATGTACGTATGTATGTATGTATGCATGTATGTATGTATGTAATATGTAAGTCTGTAAGCAAGTATGCAAGTAAGTATGTAAGTAAGTATGTAAGTAAGTATGTAAGTAAGTATACTATGTAAGTAAGTATGTAAGTACGTATGTAAGTACGTATTACTATGTAAGTAAGTAAGTAAGTAAGTAATTAAGTAAGTAAGCGTGTAGGTATGTAATGTAAATGTAAATGTAAATTAATGTGAATTTATGTAAATTTATGTAAATTTATGTAAATTTATGTAATGTAAATGTAACGTAACGAAACATAGTGTGATGCAATGTAATGTAATGCAATGTAATGTAATGCAATGTAATGTAATGTAATGTAATGGATGGATGGATGGATGGGTGGATGGGATGGATGGGATGGATGGGACGGATGGGTTGGATGGGTTGGATGGGTTGGATGGGATGGATGGGATGGTGGGATGGATGGGATTGGATGGATGGATGGATGGATGGATGGATTGATGGATTGATGGATGGATGGATGGATTGATGGATGGATGGCAAGTACAAAAATTAAGTTTTATGGTATTCAAGATGCAGTCACAGAAAAATGCTTGAAGTTACCATGACGTATTTCTTGTTCAGAATTTTTGTTACACCTGCAAGACATACACATGATAACATGTCAGAAAAAGTAACACAGCACCGACACGATAATTGCTTTCCTCTGGACTAGTCAAGATCCATGGGAGGGTTAGGGGGGTCTCAGGAGGAGGAGCAGGAGGAGGACGGGGGAGGGGGGGGGGGGGGAAGTCTTCTATGGTGTTGGAAGCACTCTCTTTTCCCCTCTCGTTTTGCAAGAGAAAAGGCAAGTTGTGTGGTTGGAAACAAAAATGTTGGATTCATTTGCATTTACTGTGTGTGATCTTCATAGGAAAACACCTACGTAGCAGGAGGAGGAGGGTGGAAGGGGGTGGGGGGGGGTTCTGTTTCGATTGCAAAATTTGCGAAACGACGCAACTTTAATTTAAAGTGCAAGCCCTTAAATGTTTTGACCAGACCACAAAACAGATTTGTGTTGGTTCATTTCATCTCCAGCAAAAGAAGCCTGCATGGGTTGCGACTTCAAACTTGAAGAAACCAATGATGTGAATAAGAAAGTAACTGCGTAACAAACATGTTAAGAAAAATCTCAAATATGCACGCTCTTTACAGCAAACACGACCTCGGCCGCGAAGGCCTCCCACGTTTCCTTGATATATTTTAGACCTCCTTGTGGCATATCCGTCTTAATCACATTTGGAAATGTACACGTGGTGGCAAAAAGTAATAGTGACCCATCCGGGATTCGAACCCGGGTCTCTCGCGTGAGAAGCGAGTATCCTTACCAACTAGACAAATGGGCCTGACAATGATAGATGATCGTATATAACCAACGAAAACCTTTCCTTAAAAACTTACCAACAAATTTGTGGTGTATAGGCAAAAAGTTTCGACCCATCCGGGATTCGAACCCGGGATCTTTCGCGTGAAAGGCTAATATCCTAACCAACTAGACCAATGGGCCCTAGCGATAGAAGGTTGTATATTTTGATGAATAATCTTCTGATGCCTTACAAAACTTGTAGATACTTGACCGGATCGCTTCCTTTTGTTTGTCGATCAATACACTTTTTTCAACAAGCGGGCCGGTGAAGTAAAAATGTTTTGTGGCCAACGGTGGCATTCCTGGCATTCCGCATGGCAAAAATGGCAAAATATTCAGGAATTTGAGGAAGTGGATGGCAAGCCGGCCGTCGCCCGCATTAACCCCGCGCCTGAATCGGACGAAGAGTAAATGTGTTATTTTGTGCCCTTGTACCTTGAAAATGTTTCCAGTCTGGGAAAACTTTCCCAAACTATGATCCTTTTCCCAGATTGGAAAATTTTCCCAAACTGTGAAAAATTTCAAAGTAAAAGTGCTCAAAATGTCACACTTTCTCTCTCTCTCTCTCTCTCTCTCTCTCTCTTTTTTTTTTTTTTTTTTTTTTTTTTTGTTTTTGTTTTTGTTTTTGTTTTTGTTTTCATATGTAGATTTCTCTTCACTGAAAGAAAGGACGCTGGCCGGTTTTTTTTTTTTTGGCCCATGCCAGGTGACGCACAGTGGAAACAATGCTACGTGGTGGAATATCCTGCGTCCCTGTCTGCCTGACGAGGTGCCAACTGATGTAGACGCAGAGGTAAACGCGTACGTAGAACAGGCCACCAGCGCTGCCTGGCGGTCTCATGACCAAGCTAATGTCATGTGTCCCCAAAACGTTTTACACCACCCCAGAGAAAGATTGCAACGTGCTTTCTACACACCAAGCTCGAAGCATTCTTCTTCTTCGTGTAGTATAGCGAAGAACATGTTAAATGCAGGTAAATATAAAATAATCACACACCACGATGTGAAATTTGGTAAAGGGATGTGGCACATGGTACACGTATGGGGAAATGATTACAGTAAGGCAAATTCTCTTCCCCCTAATCCCCCACTCTTCTTTCCTTGCTTTGAGTCTGTAAATGATCGTGTCAATGGAAATCCCCGTCTATTGTTCACTAACGCTCGAAAAAAAAAAGTGCCTTACCCAGGAAAAGTGCAGGATCGTGACTTCCAGCTAGGCACTGAAATCTTCGATGACGGAGTTAAACAGCGCGATCGGGGTATGAGGATGACAAAAGAGAGTTGGGACAGGGCTGTAAGTTTAGCACGACTTACAACAAGAAAATTAATTTTAGTTGTCTTGAATAATAAACGTCGTTTTATCTGTTAATAACTAACTTGGCACTTATTGAATACGTCCGGGCCGGAAACGTCTTCAACGGTGTCTCCAGTTTGGGAAAATGATTCCCATTTCAGGACAATATTTCCCATTTTGGGATAATATTTTCCCAAAGTAAGATTTTCCAAAGTGAGAAATATTTTCCCAAAACGATAAACATTTTCCCAAAATATAAAATATTTTCCCAAAGTGAGATTTCCAAAACGGGAAAATATTTTCCCAAAGTAGGGAATGTCTTCCCAAAGTAGAAAGATATCTTGCCAAAGTGAGAATTTTCGACAATTTGCAAGGGGGGAAATATTTTCCCAAATGGGAAATATTTTTTCAAATTAGTAATATATTTTCCTGAAACGGGAAAACTTTTCCCAAAGAAGAATTTCCACTTTGGAATAATATTTCACAGCTTTGGGAGAGGTTGTCGCAGTTTGGGAAAATAAAATGACATTTGTCCCCATAGTGTATATGTACTTCCTCCCGCGCGCCAGGTCAAACGTCAACAGCATCGTACCCGTAATTGCCGTCGTACCCGAAACCCCTTTGACCCAACCCCGAGTACCCCGAAAAATCTGCTTGAACCATGGTTGCAAGTGGTTCCCATGCTTATCATGGAAGTGTTTGCCGATGACGCTGATGGCCGCCATGGTATCCTTGCCAATAATCACATCCTTCTCCAGCTGCTTTACCCTAACCCGAGTATATGTCAATGGGAGATTACATCTTTGAATTTGACTAACCGAAGGCATCGCTCTCTGTGCCTCGTACTGTCGGGCCACCTTCCAATGTGTCTCCAGCAATTGTCGTTCCTTCACCCGTGTCTTCTCTCTCTCTCTCTCTTCCTCCCGCAGCTTCCTTTCCGCTTCCTCCTTTGAGGCGTCACTTCTCTCATGTTCCCCCCTTCTCTCTCTCTCTCTCTCTCTCTCTCTCTCTCTCTCTCTCTTTCCTCTCACCCCCAGTATTCTCGCCCTCTGTAGTCCCCTTCCCGTTCACACCCGATCCGCTGCATGCTCGCTCCTCTGCCTTCTGCTGTTTTGCATGTCGTTCCCCATGTTCCTCTCCAGTCCCCTCATCACGCCCCCTCTTATTGCCTATGTCAGATCCACGTATTCCCTTATAGTCATGTCCCTCCCCGGGCTTCCGTATCCCGATCCGCGCTCCAGATCCTCCCCCGCAGGCGTCTCGCCCGTCGTTCCCCTCCCGTTTATGATTCCCAACTCATTTGTTACAGTCTCAGCTGCCGTAGAGATCACCTCCAACCGCATATTGTAACCAAACATCGGGAGGCAGCCATGCGGTTGGAGGACGAGAAGGGTCAGCAGAAATACAAGCACGTGGAATTCAACCCAGGGGATACGGTGCTACTATACTGCCCGAGCATACCGGTGGGGGTCTCAACGAAGCTATACGAGAAATGGCAGGGGCCATATCAGATTGTGAAGCAGACGGCGGCCTACAACTACAAGATACGGCACCAGCGGACGAACAAGAAACAGATTGTCCATGTAAGGAGGCTGGTAAAGTTCTCACCTTTTCTGTTGGATTATGAGAGTCTGACGGAGAAGGACGCTCTGGAGCGGACGGCGAATCAGTTTGAAAACCCGCGGCCATTACTGACCCGGTCACAGCGGTTGGAGGAGATTGCGAGGCTGAAGGAGCAACTGACGTACGAACAGGATAAGGAGGAGAAGGGGCTGCTACAAGAGGCAATTACGGAATTGGAGATGGGTTCACATGAGAGAGTGTCACAGAGGCAAAAGAAGGAGGAGGCGAAGCAGCGAGAGGAAGAAAAAAAGGATGCACCAGGCGAGAGAAAGCGGACGCAGACGGAGAAAAAGATGGAAGGGGTGAGCGCACAGGCGGGGCAAGAGAAACGGGGCCCGGGGGGACCACCCAAGCCGAGGGCGCAGAGGGGAACATAGAGATCAGGAATGAGAGAGGCCAATGGGTCAGCGAGCCGGTGGAGGTTGACAAAATCAAGTGAAAAGTGGGCAAGTTCTACTTGATGCGACCGGCGGGAAAGGGAGGTGAAAACGGCACGATGGACGACTTCTACGTCCTGCGGGTGCTAAGCTCACGGGGAACATCGAGATATAGGGCGGGGAATGGGATAGCGCCGGTGATGCAGTTCTGGAGGAGCGGCGACAATGTCGAGGAGGAAAAGGCGCGGCAGTTCGAACCGATTTTTTTTTGTTGAGAAAACGGGGAAGAAGCGGGAGACATGGGATGTCACCATCAAGGTGGACGATGAGGATCATGTCCCATAGATCATCCAGACGAGATCGCGGTTGGTGTTAAATGTAAAGTTTGATCTGACGGAAGAACGGCGGATACCGGCCAGCATATGGGATGAGGTCGAGGCAGAGGGACTGCCATTTGAAATCATCGGGGCACCGCCAGCGGCGGTCGGGTCCAGGGGTAAGAAAAGACCCACGGCGGGGGGTTATAGAACAAGAGCGCGGGGACGGGCAAAGTAAATGGCTTGGGGCCAGAAGACAGACTGACAGAAGAGAGAGAGAGAGAGAGAGAGAGAGAGAGAGAAAGAGAGAGAGAGAGAGAGAGAGAGAGAGAGAGTGAGAGAGAGTGAGAGAGAGAGAGAGAGAGAAAGGGAAAGATGAAGAGAGAGAGAGAGAGAAAGAGAGAGAGAGGGAAGAGAGAGAGAGAGAGAGAGAGAGAGAGAGAGAGAGAGAGTGAGAGAGAGAGAGAGAGAAAGGGAAAGATGAAGAGAGAGAGAGAAAGAGAGAGAGGGAAGAGAGAGAGAGAGAGAGAGAGAGAGAGAGAGAGAGAGAGAGAGAGAGAAATGCGAAAGGATGAAGGAAATGCACGGGCTACGGGTATATTACGGGGCGATTGCGGTATAAGAGAGACACTGCTTCGGGAAGACTGACAGAGAGAGTGAGGGGGGGTTGTACACTTTTACCTTCATAGGTACAGCGGCGGGCACACACGACCCGGGCTTACGAGGTACATTTACGGGTTCATGTGGAATAACAGACTTTTATAGTATCAGACTTTACGGGTTCATGGGGAATCACAGACTATTAACATCAGACTTTACGGGTTTACTGGGTATATCAGACTCATATAAATTATCAGACTTTACGGGTTTACGAAATATGTCAAATTAATATAAATATTATCAGACTTTACGGGTTTATGGGATATATAAGATTAATATAATTATTACCAGACTTTACGGGTTTATGGGGTATAACAGATTAATATATTATCAGACTTTACGGGTTTATGGGGTATAACGGACTAATATATTATTAGACTTTTCGGGTATATCGGGGACTAAGACGACATGTATGTGTCTTGCTGCCTTATAGGCTCATTGGGGGAACTGGGGGACAAGTCGGCCCAAGTTTCAACAAGCGACGACAGCGGCTAACATAACATCGGACTTCATTTGTTTTCAGATTTTGGGGAATTTATAACATATATTTGGGGGCAAAGGGGTATAGGGGCAAAGACTGGAGATAATTCAGAGAGACTAAACCAGTTAGGAAGGGACAGTGGGAGGGGGGGATAGACAGGGGATAACAAACATGGATAGTCAATAGGACGGATAGAATAGAGAGGGAGGATAGCTAGAAGAGAGAGGGGGGAGGGGGCGAGGGACAGCGACGAAGAATCATTGAAGACTCATGATGACGATGATAACTCAGACAGACTTGCGGAAAGGGGAAGAATGGGGATGGGGAAGGGGCATATATGGGGTTTCGATCCTTAAGACTTTATATTTTACAGACATGCGGGGTACTTATAGACTTACATAAGCGGCATAATGCGGGATATGAGCGGAATCAAAGAGTGACTTTGATTATTGAGCGGACTCCGAGAAGGGATGATTAGGAGGGGACAGACAGACAACACATACAATTTATTTTAACAGCCCACAGGTTCGTTTTAAGCATAGCGTCTCAGGGCAGGGGGGACCGCAGCGCGTGTAGCAAGGGCTGAGGCGGGGGGGGGGGGGGGGGGGGGGGGGGGGGGCTTTTGCTTGCCTATGTTCCCTTTGGACTGGGCGACCGGGACTACAACGTGCAAGAGAAACAACTGCGGGCACGATTAAGCGGATCTAATTGACCAGGAACGGTACCGGTCGAGATCAATGTGATCGGGTGATGATGATACGGGAAGGCGATCGGGTCCGGACGACGGATCGAGGTGGTGCGCATGCTAACAGCGGAAAAGAAGCGGTGTCAACTGGATCGGAAGTAAGCTTCAAGTACGCGATGTCAAGCAAGCTTCAAGTCGGTCAAGCAATCTTCAAGTCAGCGAGGTCATTGCAAGCTTCAAGTTTGCGACATCAGGGAAGCTTCAACTCCGCGAGACTCCGAGAAGGGCGCGGCGAGGATTCATCCAGGCGAGGCGGCCGACGGTGGCGGAGAGCCAACGGCATGCGACAAGCCGGGTTAGTACAGACCGACACTAGCTCGGGAGGACGATGAACGACTAGATGACGGTTTTACTTGGAGTTGGGGAAGTGGAAAGTATTTTCGAGTAATATGGAGTAACGGTAACTGGTAATGGTGTTACTTGGAGTTGGGGCAGTCGCAAGTATTTTTGAGTAATATGGGGTAACGGTAACAGGTAACGGTAATAGCGGCGGCGGGGGGCGAGTTGAAATTCTGGCGACTTCCAATGGCCCAACTTGAAGTCACTCAAAATCTTACGCAGTGTAAGTGTTGGCGAACGGCCCAACTTGAAGTATTGTTTAATACATTAATACATTGTTTAATACATTAATACGAGTAGATAGACAGATAGATAGACACAGAGAGAGAGAGAGCCATAGAGATAGACAGAGAGAGAGAGAGAGAGAGGGAGAGAGAGAGATAAAGAAATAGGTAGAGAGAGAGATAGAGAGAGGAAGAGAGACAGAGATAAAGAGAGAGAGAGACAGAGAGACAGAGAGAGAGAGAGAGAGAGAGAGAAAGAGAGAGAGAGAGAGAGAGAGAGAGAGAGAGAGATAGGAGGAGAGAGAGAGAGAGAGAGACGAGAGAGAGAGAGAGAGACACAGAGAGAGAGAGAGAGGGAAAGAGAGAGAGAAAGACCGAGGAGAAAGAGAGGAAGAAAGAAAGAGAGAGAGAGAAAGAGAGAGAGACAGAGAGAGAAGTAGTGGAGTAGAGAGAAGTAGAGAGAAGTACAGAGAAGTACAGGACAATTCCTTTGCCAGGTCTTTTTTCCTTTTTTTTTTCTTTTTTTTTTTTTCAAGTCTGGTTTGGGAAAGGCGGCCAGAAGAGATAAGGCTCACATTGAACCAAATAAACTAATTAGCGGTATTTACAGACGGGCAGAAGAGATGCGTGCTGAGCAGCACACAGCTGCTGCTTACATGACACCATGGCTAGTCAACGCGCCCAGGCCGATCTGATGAAGGATGCCTTGCCCTGTGATGGCTTCCGTCGCGACACCAATGACGAAGCCGAGCATAGCAGCTCTCCCGTTGAAGAGCTCTGCGCGAACCAGCTGCTCCTGGTGGATTTGCTCAGTGGCCATGCTCTGGAATTTCGCTTCAGAGTACACCATGGTTGTCGATTTGCTCGTTGATGGAATAGTGGATGAAGTAAGAGAACAAGTAGGTCCCAATGTCTGAGGTCTGGGTGGAAAAGACCAAAACCTGACAACTTTTTCGAGATTTTACATTTAGGCATTTGTAGCAGGCAGCGACAGAAAAAAGGCTTCCGTGTCAATGAAATAGGCATTTTATCCCAAAAAATGGAGAAAAGGTTTGCTTTTCTGGTCTTGTCCTACAACCTTGTAAAGTACCCACACCACGATATGCTTTGACACCAGTCCACCCACACCACGGTTTACAACCTTCAACTACATCCGTCATACTCGTGCTTACAAACCAGCTTTACAACTTTTTTCGCAAACCAAAGGAAAAATGATCGACGCTGCGCACACGTTTATCCTCTACTCGTTCGAAACTGGAGGCCCGCTGGCGGGTGCTGCACAAGGCATTGCATCGGTTGGCTCGGTCAGTCTTCTGGTCCTAGGATCACAGAAGTGGATGGAAAGGCGAGGTGGAACCTTGGACGCCTCCATGCCGAATGGAGGCAGGCGATAAACAGAACCCTCTCGCAGCTCAACAAGCTTCCGGATTCAAATGTCTGCAGTGAAGTTTCATTTTTTGGCTGACGAACAATGCCAAGTCTGTGAACCTTAAGGAGATACAAGTCTGTCGATCCCTAGTTGTTTATTGTGGATGGATACCGTCTACCAGTTGTACAGCCGTGCCGTGGATGCGACCGTTGTTGCAGACCTGAGCCATTTGAAAAAAAAAAAAAAAAAAAAAAAAAAGCCACATCTCGGCAGAGAAAAGTATCTCTCTTCCGTCTTCAGACTGCTTGTTGCTCTCTCTCTCTCTCTCTCTCTCTCTCTCTCTGTCTCTCTCTATCTGTCTCTCTCTCTCTCTCTCTCTTCTCTCTCTCTCTCTCTCCTCTCTCTCTCTCTCTCTCTCCTCTCTCTCTCTCTCTCTCTCTCTCTCTTTTCTGTCTTTCTGTCTGTCTGTCTGTCTGTCTCTCTCTCTCTCTCTCTCTCTCTCTCTCTCTCTCTCTCTATTTCTCACACACACACACACAGGCACACACAGACACAGACACAGACACAGACACAGACAGAGACACGCACACAGACACACACAGACACACACACAGACACACACACAGACACACACACAGACACACACACAGACACACACACAGACACACACACAGACACACACACAGTCACACACACAGACACACACACAGACGCGCACTCAGACGCGCACTCAGACGCGCACTCAGACGCGCACACAGACGCGCACACAGACGTACTCACACGCGCGCACACACACACACACACACACACACACACACACACACGCGCACACACACACACACTTACACCCACACTCACTACCTCACTTTTTTTTTTTTTTTTTTTCGCACCAACTTTGAATTTTTTTTTGAATCCATTTATTTATTTGTTTATTTATTTTTCCGCTGAACGACTTTGACGACTTTTAATATTTGAAGAACGCTTGCTTCTCTCTCTCTCTCTC
>WBZZ01003410.1:30000-70000 GCA_019918135.1 Paulinella micropora
CCTAGTACCAGGCGGGGCCAGGGCTCGTTCCATAAGCGCCCCTTGCAGAACGAGCTCCCACCTCCATTACAGAGGGCCCAGTAAGCAGATGGAGTTTCGAGACTGTGACATCGACAGTCTAGCATAAACCGACAGAGCACAGATAGATAGATAGATAGATAGATAGATAGATAGATAGATAGATAGATAGATAGATAGATAGATAGATAGATAGATAGATAGATAGATAGATAGATGGATAGATAGATAGATATGTTTAATCTATGGGCTTAGCTTGAAAAGCCATGGCCTCCTATACTACCCCCGGACAAGAACTTTCAGCACCGGCCAAGCTGCACACCAACCACTGTCTCGCTGTGGTTGGTGTCTGTGCCCAGTTCAAGCCGAAAGGTAGCCGAGCCCTTTTGAACTATACGGGACAACACTAGAACACTCCCCAGGAGCGCGTGCCCTAAGGAGATGATGCCATGAGCAAGTCGAAGTTTCAGGAGTTCACGCTCGTTGTGAGTTACCTTTCTACAACCCCGACTTCATCAACCCTTTGCATCACACCCCGACTTCATCAGCCGATAGATAGATAGATAGTTAGATAGTTAGATAGAAAGCAAAAAAACAAATTGGACTTGCGCACACCGAACACGTAGGACGTAAAGTCTACAGAGATAGATAGATAGATAGATAAATAGGTATGTATGTAGGTAGGCAGGCAGGTAGGTAGGTAGGTAGGTAGGTAGGTAGGTAGGTAGGTAGGTAGGTAGATAAGACAGATAGATAGCTAGGTAGGTCGATAGATAGATAGATAGATAGATTGATAGATAGATAGATAGATATAGAAAGATTGATAGATAGATAGATAGACAGACAGATAGACAGATAGATAGATAGATAGATAGATAGATAGATAGATAGATAGATAGATAGATAGATAGATAGATAGATAGATAGATAGATAGATAGATAGATAGATAAGATAGATAGATAGATAAGATAGGTAGAGGTATATAGATAGATAGATAGATAGATAGATAGATAGATAGATAGATAGATAGATAGATAGATAGATAGATAGATAGATAGAATGAGTTGACCGTAGTACTTCGAGTGGTTTTCTAGATAGATAGATAAGATAGATAGATAGATAAGATAGGTAGAGGTATATAGATAGATAGATAGATAGATAGATAGATAGATAGATAGATAGATAGATAGATAGATAGAGAGATAGATAGAATGAGTTGACCGTAGTACTTCGAGTGGTTTTCTAGATAGATAGATAAGATAGATAGATAGATAGATAGATAGATAGATAGATAGATAGATAGATAGATAGATAGATAAGATAGGTAGAGGTACATAGATAGATAGATAGATAGATAGAGAGATAGAGAGATAGATAGAATGAGTCAACCGTAGTACTTCGAGTGGTTTTCTCTGGCAGCGTGCTCACAACGAATTTTATTACACTTGGGACAGCTATTTATACATATATAAATATGTATATGTATATATATATGTATATATATATATAAATACATATATATATATCTATCTATCTATCTATCTATCTATCTATCTATCTGTCTGGCTGCCTGTCTATCTATCTATCTATCTATCTATCTATCTATCACACCACGCTTACGCTCGGCAGCGCCAGTGTCCAGCACCTGCAGCGAGAGGAGCAGGAGCAGGAGCAGGAGGAGGAGCAGGAGGAGGAGCAGGAGCAGGAGCAGGAGGAGGAGGAGGAGGAGGAAAGTAAAAATCACAATAGATAAATAGATAGGTAGGTAGGTAGGTAGGTAGGTGGATAGGTAGATAGGTATAGAGATAGATAGATAGATAGATAGATAGATAGATACATAGATAGATAGATAGATAGGTAGGTAGGTAGGTAGATAGGTAGGTAGATAATTAGACAGACAGACAGACAGACAGACAGACAGATAGATAGATAGATAGATAGATAGATAGATAGATAGATAGATAGGTATGTAGGTATATAATCTATCTATCTATCTATCTATCTATATATATATAATGTATTAAATATATACATATATATATATACGTACGCAATTGCAGTCCGAATAAATTTGGCAATAATAAGAGACAAAACAAACTTACTTCATAGATAGCGTTTTCTTCTTCCAAAGCCTTGTCAGGATGCAACTTAAGGGCTAGTCTGCATTAACATTTGTAATATCAAACATATATATTAGGAACAACAACTTGTTGTTTTTTTTGTTTTTGTTGTTGTAGTTGTTGTTGTTGTTGTTGTTGTTGTTGTTGTTGTTGTTGTTGTTGTTGTTGTTGTAAAAATTAAAGTTACTAACCAATGGCATGATGGTGCATGGCTAACAGCCTTCGAGCGCCACTTAAAGACAAATAGTAAATGTTGTTGTTGTTGTTGTTGTTGTTGTTATTGCTGTTCTTGTTGTTGTTGTTGTTGTTGTTGTTGTTGTCGTTGTCGTTGTTGCTGCTGCTGCTTCTGTTGTTGTTGTCGATGTTGTTGTTGTTGTTGTTGTTGTTGTTGTTTTTTGTTTGGTCTTGTTTGTTCTCTGTTTGTCGTCGTCGTCGTCGTTATTGTTGTTGTTGTTGTTGTTGTTTTTGTTGTTGTTGTTGTTTTTGTTTTTGTTGTTGTTTTTGTTGTTGTTGTTGTTGTTGTTGTTGTTGTTAAATTTAATTAAAGTAATTAAATCAATGGCATGATGGTGCATGGCTAACGGCCTTCAAACCCACTTAAAGACTAGTAATAGATGTCTAATCATCCCCGGCGGACTCGGGACGCCAGAGCATGCTCACTGTACTATAGGACTCCAGAGCTCAAAGGCAAGAAAAAAAGAGAGAGGAAAAAGGAGCAGAAGAGCATACACTGTTGTTGTTGTTGTTGTTGTTGTTGTTGTTGTTGTTGTTGATGTTGTTGATGTTGTTGATGTTGTTGATGTTGTTGATGTTGTTGATGTTGTTAATGTTGTTAATGTTGTTGTTGTTGTTGCTGTGGTGGTGGTGGTGGTGGTGGTAGTTGTGGTCGTCCTTGTCATTGTACAACAACAACGATAACGCCGCAACGACGGTAGTATCGGTGTTTATCTACAGGAGAGAGGGATGGAAGAGAATGGAGTGAGGGAGGGAGGGAGGGAGGGAGGGAGGGAGGTTACTTGCGATACTGCCGTTTTATGTCCTTGGCCTAAACAAACAAGTGAAGTCTACGCGTCATACAACGCCAGATCTACCTTTGCGTTCCTGTCAAGCTCTAACAGCTCATAGAAGTTCATCTTCTCCGAGAGACAAGTTGTTGAGTGCAGCGTCGTCCACATCCGCGCACGGCGGACATAGTGAGTGCCAGGATCAACCTTCAGCAATGCCTTCTTTTGTGGCCTAGCGCCAGGCCGGGCCGGTCTCACTACCATGGAGTACTGCCTTGTTTGTGCTGTTTCTTGCCGCACTATTGCCCCAGTTTGCGACTTTTTTTTTGACACCGACAGCATAACTTCCTTTCTTTTCCTTTCTTGAGAGACAATGCCAATGTTCTTTCTATACTATTCAATGTTTTAACTATACAATTTGGCAGAAAGCAGTTCTTTTGCATGCTTGCGCTGCATTTCTTTCGAATTCTTTTTCTTTTTTCGATTCATTCTTTTTGGATGATCGACTTTCACTGTTTGTTGTAGGTCTTATGCATAATCAGGAGTCATTTATGTGTATGTGTTATGCATTGTAGGGAATCATTGTGCGTATGTGTTATGCATGCGTTTATGTATTCTCCTTATCCTGTTTGCTAGCTAGGTTCCCATGCGTCCCTTGCGGGTTGCCCAGCGCCCTCTTGCTGCGTTCATCCCATGCATATGGGCGTTGCTCGCATGCATCCTTCCCTGCTTCTTTCGCCTCCCTACCTCATCGCTTGCTCTCATTTGGACGTGCAACAACAACAACAACAACAACAACAACGACAACAACAAAGCCAACAACAAAAACAACAACAAAACAACATCATCAAAACCAACATCATCAAAAACAACATCATCAAAAACAATAACAGCGAAGGAAACGCCAAAGAGAAAGCGAGTGCGACTTGACTGGAGAGATAAGTCAGCCCAAGAAATTCTTGAGCTCTGCGGTCGGGGCAAACTTGAGGCCAGCGACGCGGTGCTGGCTTTCTTCAATCTTGGAAAGGCGTTGCGGGGCCAGCAACGCTCACTTGTGACAAGAACACGTTCCGACCCTGCCTGTGCCGACCTCATGCGCACCCTCAGCAGTTGCCTTCGTTGCGCGGAAAAGATGTGTCGAACATCTGGCTGGGCGTGCGGGACTTGCGGGTCAGCGAGTCCCGCGCGCCCAGCGATGTTCAGTTCATGCAAGAGCTTGGCAAGGTCACCAAGGAACAGGCGACATCTTTCGAAGCCCAGGCAATAGCAAATACACTGAATTGCATGTATGACCCGGGAAAGCATGTGCTGAAAAGGCTGTGCGCCGAGGCGTTCAAGAAAGCGGACACGTTCAATGGGCAGGGGATTGCGAACACTTTGAACGCTTTGAAGACGCTCGACCACAACCCTGGGGAGAACTTGCTGAGAAGGCTGTGCGAGGAGGCGCTGAAGAAAGCGGAGTCGTTCACTGCGCAGGGCATCGCGACCACTTTGAACGCGGTGGCAAACGACTGTCGAACAGTCTCGAAACTCCATCTGCTTACTGGGTCCTCTGTAATGGAGGTGGGAGCTCGTTCTGCAAGGGGCGCTTATGGAACGAGCCCTGGCCTCGCCTGGTACTAGGGAGATTTGGTATCGCCTGTATCAGTCCCTTCCGTGCAAACATCACGGCTTAGCTGGGCATCGGGTCAATACTTTCACAGACTTCCTTGGTTGACGAAATCAGAAGCTCCTTTTTTCTGACATTAGTCGATATCTCATCTATCTATCTATCTATCTATCTATCTATCTATCTATCTATCTATCTATCTATCTATCTATCTTATCTCCCTATTTACCTACCTATTTACCTACCTATCTACTTACCTATCTATCTATCTATCTGAGTGACCTACCTATCTACCTACCTACCTACCTATCTATCTATCTATCTATCTATCTATCTATCTATCTACTGATCTATCTATGTATCTATCTATCTATCTATCTATCTATCTATCTATCTATCTATCTATTCGTCAACCACAATCAGTAGAGCAGCAAGACAAAACCTACACTCGACCAGGATCGGTGTTTAAATACCGTGACCGTAACCGTCGTCTCTATTATTAAAGAAGCTTTGCTTATTGATCAGAGCTCAGTTAACGGCTGTTTCAAGAGTAATAACTAAGTAGCCGTTGTAGCGGCGGCGGCAGTACTAGGCTGAGCGCCGCCGCCCCACCAGGCGGCAGTACTAGGCTGAGCGCCTTCGCCCCACAATACTTAGTAACAGTCTGAGTGACTCGGCCACGGTGACAGTGATAGCGAGACTCAGCCATCGGTGGCAGTTCAAGTTAGTACTGATATTTGCGGACTTTATATTGACCGTCCGAGGCCCCCAATTTACTGCCATCCGAACTTCCGGAGGCTGGGCCGGTTGCGCTGAATATCAGACTAAGTTGACTTCGGATACTTCCGTGCCGGGGGCCTGGCCCAGTCACGATTGAATTTGAGTTTAATGATATACAGTACTACTACTAACTTTACCCGCCGGCGGATGCATTAGTCCCAGGGGTCTCTACCTGAGACTCGGCGGACGCCGGTCGGGCCGACGTGCTGGTCACGGTCTGGTTTAGAGTATTTTTGCACTGGGCGGCATGCCACTGACCTGGCCGCCAACTACACGGGGGTGCCAGTCCCGATGCCTCCCAGGCGAGTAATACAGTTGCCGCGCTCCACCGCCGTGAGCATTTTTTAAGAGGACTGGTCGTCTGACAGCGCAGGCTCAGCTATATCATTACCACTTCGGATGCGATCCTGAAACATCCTCAGTACTGCTCAAGGGCTCAAGAGGTGACCCGCCGAAGTAGGTTATTTTTTGCTGCTGCTCAAGACCCGCCTCTTCGACGGCCTTCTGCTTATCTTCCATGGATTGGCATTTGTCGGTACGGGTGCCCAATTTCACGCCGCTGGTGGAAATTCTGCGCACGCCGTTCTGGTGCAGGGCAGAATGACACGCTTTGAGAGCGCCCATGACATTATCCCAGCTGCCCTCCACTTCCGTACCGTTTGCGTGCAGCACACACTTCAAGTTGCCACGATCAAAATCACGCAGCGATCGTTCAACGAGGGCTACCTATAAGTATGAATGCAGCCATAGATAGTGATGGCGTGATCTCAGTGTTTGAGAAAGGCAGGCAGTCGGTGGAGGATACATGAGTTATGGCACAAATTATGGCGAAGTCAGGTAGTCATGTCAAATTTTCTTTCCATTTTCTTTGTCAGACTCTCAAAGCTCCTGGTTTTCAAAGAATTTGAAGAGCCACGGGTTTCCTCCGATCGATGCCCTCGCGTCGGAAGCATGGTGCAAAAAACAGTGGAAAGAGGGCTACCTCGTTGCGAACAGAAGTGCCCGGTCCGGTCCCCAGGGGATCAATGCAGAAGTCAGCAACAACCTTTGATGTAAAGTCCGGAGGCCCAGAGGAAAACCGACGAGACAAGACGCGGGACAAGGAACGCAGCGAAGCCATAGAAGAGGGAAAAGGCCTTGCAATCCATACATTGTTGTGGCTGTTGTTGTTGTTGTTGTTGTTGTTGTTGTTGTTGTTGTTGTTGTTGTGGTTGTGGTTGTTGTTGTTGTTGTGGTTGTGGTTGTGGTTGTTGTTGTTGTTGTTAACGTTGTTGTTGTTATTGCATGTGGTTGTTGTTGTTGTTGTTGTTCTTGTTGTTGTTAACGTTGTTGTTAACGTTGTTGTGGTTGTGATTGTTGTTGTTGTTGTTGTTGTTGTTGTTGTTGTTGTGGTTGTGGTTATTGTTGGTGTTGTTGTGTTGTGGTTGTGGCTGTTGTTGTTGTTGTTGTTGTTGTTGCATGTGGTTGTTGTTGTTGTTGTTGTTGTTGTTGTCGTGATTGTTGTTGTGGTTGTTGTTGTGATTGTGGTTGTTCTCTTTTGCTAAAATAAACCAGCCATAACCGTTTGTTCTCATAGCACACAACTTTGTGTGGGTGGGGCATTGTCGTTTGCTATCCTCTCAAACCTAACGCTAACTTCAGGGGGGGGGGGGGGGGGGGAGGGGAGGGGTTCGATAGATTGTTTACCGTCTGCTCTCAGAATTCTGCCAGTATCAACCTGGACAAAATGAACCCCAACTTTAACCAGGACTTGTGAACCAAAGTTTACGTTTGTTTTCGGACTTGTGAGCCAAACTATTGTATACTCCCCACCCCTTGGCACCCATTAAACATTAGTAACATTTAACCTTTACCCTATTTCCCTAAATCAATGCATTGATTGCCCTCTCTCTCTCGATTTTTCTCAAGACTGTGCCTTTTCTCAGCCCTTGGCCCTCTGAAAACTTGTGGTTGTTGTGGATTTTTCTCGAAGGTGCACCGTGAACCAAGAAAAACTTTGCAGGCAAAGAAAGCGAGAGGGACAAAAAGAAGAAGGAAGCAAGCCGAGAAAAAAACGCTGCAGCAGAATTATCACGCATGCAAAAGGTAAGAAACTCCAGAGTGTTTTGACCAATCAAAAACTCAAAAGCAGACCCAGTGATAAACTCCGGGAATCGCCCTTTTCTGACGCATATCTGCCAATACTGTATGCAAGGCCCGATGCCAATACTATGTACAATAAAAGAAATTTTTTTTCCTCTCCGCGATGAAGAAAACCTCCCCACAAAAACGACTCTGGTTGAAGAACATAATTACACTTTTCATAGGGTCATTTTTCAAGAAAAATGCCCTCTATGAAAAGTGTCGTTAAGTCCAAAATCATCAAATTCAACAACGAATATAAATCAAAGAGAAATCGAAGAGAAATCGAAAAGGAAGCGAAATGAATAATTTAGTTAATTATTTTACATTTATAAAAATATATTCATATTAATATAAATATAGTTGAGACGATGCCAAGACCAAAACTATACGAAGGAGAAGCAAGACGAAAAAGAAATAACGAGAAGGCTCTCGCATACTACTATCGCCACCAAGAAAGGCTGAAGGAAAGAAAGAAAAGCAAAAGCATTAAAGCAAAAGCAAGAACTCAAAAGCATAGACGAATACAAAAAGAAGATACAAGAACTGGAAGACAGAATAAGTAAAATAACTGTCTAAGCTATATAGTTCATTATTTTTTTTCGGCGCGGTAAAAATATTTTTCATCTAAACACATATAGCCTATATAATAACGGTAAAAACATTAATATATTAATTATTTTTAGAAAAAGTATCTTACCTTATATATACATAACGGTAAAAATGTCCAAACCACCTTTACCACCAAGACCAAACAAGCAATATGTTCAACTTCTTCAAGCTAAGGCTAAGCTGAGAAGGGTTGAAACGAAAGATAAAAGAAACCGCCGAGACTTTTTATCTAACATCCGTAGTAATACGAGGGCGAATCTCCGCGAGGCTAAGACGCGAGAAGCGAAGCGGCGAGAGTTTAGAGCAAACGATTACGAAGTTAGAAGGGATAACCAGCTCAACTCTCTCACATTCAAATTCAGGGACCTAGACATAAGCTTCTATGACACCGATGCTCTAGAAGAGAAGGTATTGATACCCGCTATAAGATATGCTAGAAGGGAAGGGATGACGGCTAATGCGGATGTCAATATATCTATAACATACTCCACCGCTCCTGCTAATGAGCGATACGACCACTATTTAAAAAAGAAAAGTTTCGATTCATTTCAACTCCGTCAATACGATACCATATTTATGGATGCTCTGAACGAGTTCAACATAAACAATATTGAAGCTGGCGAGAGAGGATATGAAAGAACCATACGATATGTGGAAATAACCATAGTTCAAGAAAATGGCGGAGGATGCTATGAAGGAAAACTGAAAAGAGGGAGAAAGTTGAAGAAGGTAGAAAGATATCTCCACCAAGCAAAAACAACAACTGCTTATTATTCTTATGTAAGGATATTCTAACTATTCATCCAATGAACAAGAACCGCTGTAATATTGTCAGAGCCGAATTCAACCTTCAGCCAAACTCTCCAATATCATTTTCAATAGCAGTCCAAATATTGAAAAAATATGCGAAGGAAGGGAAAACATACGAAATAACAGACCACATTATGAAGGAAACAGTCAGTACAAATGAAGAATGACAAGAACCAGATAAACTAATATTTTTAGAAAATAACCATTATTATGGACTGGTTAAGCAATTCAAGAAGCGTTGCGAAGACTGCTTACAATTATATCCGAAGAAACATACATGCAATCTTAACAGGAAAAAATATGTGGATATTAGATTGAAGAAGAATGGTGAAAGACACCTCATAACTAAGTTCCACATGGAAGAACAAATAAACAATGACCAAATCCTCCATTACGATTTAGAATCATTTAGAAATACAACCATCGCGAACGGCTACGATATCCACGAATGCTACATAGTCGGATATACTCAAGGCTCTGAGGGTTTTAAATACATAGCTGGCAAAGATTGTATAAGTCAATTCGTGGACGAAATAATAAAACGAGGCGACCTTATAAAAGAAGGATGGGAGCCGAAATGTAAGAAAGATAAACCGCCCGTTCTATATGTTAATGGTTTTAACGGAGCGAACTTCGACCACTACTTCATACACCAGGAATTAATTAAAAGGGGTATTAAGATTAAGTCGTCAAAAATTAACAACGGCTCTATCATCTGCTTAGAGTTTGAAAATGTCAAGATGTGGGATGTGTAAGCATACTCAAGGAAGTCTGAAAGCAAATCTTGAAAGTATGGGATGCTCAGTGCTTAAGGGAGACTTTGACCACGACAGGGCGAAGAGATGGGAGGATATGGATGCCAAGACGAAGCAGGAATGTCTGGACTATCTTAAAAACGATGTTATGGGTTTGAAGGAATCATACGATAAGATAAACACGACTATATTTACAGCTCACAAAGTCAGTCTAACTTCATACATTTCAACTTCAAGTCTCGCTTTCAACATATGGAAAAAATATGTAAACGGTAAATACGAAGTAAGACTACCAAATGTAGAACAGGAAAGAGCATTTAGAAAAGCGATTATCGGCGGAAGGACTTACCCGTCTAAGAGGCAATTCATTTCAGCTCAGTATGAACAATATTTGAAAAAGCTTACCTCATTCGATGATATCTCCGATTATCTCGTGGATGCCGACGTAGTCTCTCTATATCCAACCGCGAAGTTGTTAGCTTTTATGGTCGGCGACATTATGGAAACAATCGGACCGTTTGACCCGCAGAACCTTCAAATCTGCATCTATAATCTTGGCTACATTTCTCCAAAAAATATACTACACTCCAGAATCGGACAGCGAGACCACATGGGCTCTCTTAAATGGAGATTAGAGGATATGAAGGACCAATGGCTTACGAGTGTAGAACTCGAAGATATGGTAGCCGAAGGATATGAAGTCCGCATTCATAAAGGATACTACACTGTAAAATCTGAATGTGTCTTCGCCAAATACATAGATGATATGTTTAAGGCGAAGGAAAATGCGGAGAAAGGTAGCCCGCAATATCTACTGGCTAAGCTGTTTATGAATAGTCTACACGGTAAGATGATACAGAGACCAATACCATCCATTACAACATATATACAAACTAACGAAGAATACTGGAAATTCTGGAGTAGTAATCAAATAACTGACATCGTTAGATTTACAGATAAAGAAGGAAAAGATTTATGGCACATATCAGGTCTACCTCGTAATCCAATCTTATTAGAGAGTAGCATAACAAAACCTTCACACTATGAGGCATTCATACTTGCATACAGCCGTCGCATTATGTTTAAGTATATTAAGGAAGCCAACCCGAACAGAAGCATTGAAGACGACTTTTACTATACCGACACTGACAGCCTCCAAACCCACGCGAGATGTGCGAGACATATTAAGAATATGGGTAATAAGCAACTGGGCGGTATAAGCGATGACTTAGGCGACGGTTGTAAGATTATAAAAGGTATATGGATAGCACCAAAATTGTATATGTTAGAATTTACGACGAAAGATGCTTTCACCGCTGGTATGACAAAGGACGACCTTAAGCACATATCAAAAGGGGTTCGTATAGAAACGGCTGAAAACGGCGTTAAAAGATACTTCCACTTTAGGGTAAAGGCCTAGATGCTCAACAGCTAAACTATGATGTATATGATAAGATGGATAAAGGCGGTAGCATTGAAAATGTAAAGGGCTTTCAAATGAAAAAAATACACATTGATAGAAACAGCAAACAACAACAAGTCCCGCACTTCAGCATTTTACATATGACGAATGTTAAAAAACAAGTTAATGAGAACAAGTGGGCGGGCCGCGAGTTTATTAACGATAACGACAGCATCCCGCTAGGTTTCCACCATCAGAAGTTAAATTATAGATATATTTTTTGGGCTCCTTTACCTTTGAAGCTTCTAATCGTATGAACGCCCCTCGTCGGCTTCACTAACTTAGTATTTACAGCCATCGCCCCTAACTGTGATACTGGGTCAAATGCGGTTCGGTAGTTCGTGGTTAGCTTCGCCGTCTTCGCCCTCTTCCCTTTCGGATTTACCTTGACGGCTACTCGGTCTATAACTCCTTCAATGAGGTCTCTCGTGCTACTTCCTTTATTGTATGTGGTCGCCCTTACACCAGTCTGTCGGCTTAAGTCTTTCGCAATCGTTCCTCCAAGGCTGTGCCCAGTCAGCTCTACATTATCCTTACCATATTTCTTTATCACTTCGTCAACCAGTTTCTGCTCTTCTTTATATCTCGGAGTTTTTTTAATACTCCCTTCACCAATGCGACATCTGTGAGTAAGTCTCGCTTATCCGCACTTCCTCTGAATGCTACAATCGCCTTACCATCTTTCTCATATACCGTTGATTTCTCTTTGCTTGCGACTGGCTTCCATCCGTCAGCTCCCTTTCTCTCCGACCGCGACAAATAGACATCCTCCGACAACTCAGCACTACCGCCTTTTTGCCGTTTATATTCTTTGCTCGCCTTTTTCAATGCTTCCCCGTAGCTTATACCATGTTTAGCGGAGTAAGCCTTAACGAACTTTATCCACTCACTCATCCTATATTATTTATTTATTTTTTTTATTTTTTATACTCCCTTCTATATACACTCTACTATGTCTACCCTCACGAGACTGTGCGAGAAGTTTCAACAATTATCAATCGAAAGCGAAAATAAATCGTTTTCTCTCGCCGATGTTCAAAAGGTAATCCACGAAGAAATTCAAGCTATTGAAGAAAGAAAAGCATCTCAACCAAAAGACGTGTTTCATTTCGGCAAATACGAAGGCAAAAAAACAGAAGACATCGCAAAGATTGACAAGCCATATATTGAATGGTTGGTCCGTCAACCGTGGGTCAAGAATAAAGACGAATTGAAAAAGTATTTATAAACTACCTCTAATATTGATTTCTTTTTTTATTATTCGCAGTATTGCTTTCTGTTTGTGGAATTCGCTAAACTTAGTGAAATGCGGTTCTTTCAAAATGTTGTATTCAACTTCTACTTCTCTATTAACTTCTAAATATTGTTTAAGTATGTCTTTGAATCGTATTATGTCGAAGTGATGGTCTACATGGACATCAACCCGCTCATATATATCGCCACTTATTTCGCATATGTATCTGGGTTCTGCGAATACATCAATAGCCATGAGGTCTAGATATTCCTGGATTTGAGGTCTTATCGTATTCCTGCTCGCATCTTTTATCACTCTTGCAATTTTTTTGATTCAGTAAGCCCTATGAGGTCAACACAGCAATTCCACGAAAACGGCTTACCATTCACACGAAAGTGTTTACTTCCGGTCGTCAAATTACTTTCAACATCGATGATGCCATCTTTTATGCCTGGGTGATGGGTTATCAGGTCTCGCACGAAATCGCTATCTTCTGGGTTCAGTACTTCTCCATCGCTAATTTGCTTATAAGTCTTCTTATGTGGGTTTTGATAGATGCTTTTGTTAGAAACCTCTTACCCCCCACAACATACAACTTCCGATAGTCAAACATATTACCGTATATTATATTAGAAAAAAATATTACAAAAGTTAATTAATTAGTATTTTCTATAAGTGATTTAATTCATTATGGCATCTTATAACCCATTTTAAATGATATGTAGAATGTTTATGTCTTTTTCTGTGTGAATGAACAATTCGTCTTCCACAAGGGCATTCAACTTTTTTTAGATTATGAGCTCTCAATCTTTCTTTATGAATTTCTTTGTACTGTCTATTGTATTCTTTTTAGTTCTGATTACACGGAACTGTGATACCAGTTTTAAAATTATCGTTTATACACGTTGTGTGTCTTATCCAGTATCCTTCTCTCTGTTCTAATTCAATGTGGCTATCACAGGGGAAAGCTTCAATCAATTCAATCCTATAGTCATTCCTTTCTATAATTGAAAACGAATAAGTGTAATTTGTTTTTCCTTTTTTGTATTCATTCAGAAGATATGTGTGAGCTTTAGCTCTATGCTCCAATGATTTTATTGTGCTTCCGATATACACATCACCAGTCTTATTACAGATAAGTTTGTAGATTTTTCCATTCTGATATTTGTTGTAGTTCATTTATATAATGGTTGGAGTTTATCTTTAATATAAAATTACTCCATCCATCCATCCACATCAATGGTCTTCTAAGAAATAAACGATAACACTTACATTTCCTCCATTATTAAGAGTCGCGACAGACTTTTGTAAAAATGTTAGATTTTCACCAGGAGAAAGTTGTATGTCGTAAGTTCTAAGGTCAATAAGCTGGCTTGAAGTAGCATTAACATAAAGTTTAAGAATGACGTCCGTTATAACGGCAGCACCGAGGGCAGTCGCAGCGGTATCCTTTGATACGATTGAAGTTTTGGTATCAATATCCGCAAAGTTCTCGCCAGTAAGTGCTCCACTCGTTTTCACAATCCGCACTATGTTAACTTTAGTGTCTTCGTTTGATATGCTCACGAGAGATGGATAAACAATTGAATAATTGGTCACACCATTAAAAGTTGTTTTATTTTTTATGCTAATAATAGGGCTTTCCGTTGTGCTCGCTGGCTCACTTCCTTCCGCTTCGTTTGATATGCTTGAATTAATAGTGTTAGTGCCCTCAATAAACATACTACAACTGGCTGTTTTTAATGTTTGATTAGCATTACCAGTTCCATAATTTCTGATACAAGCCGAAAAAGGTAGGGTTGTATTTGAAAGACTAACACCCACATTCGCATTCGCATATTTTATTGTATGAACCAGCTGAAATTCTCCTGTGGATGGATTTTCAATGTAGAACCTTATAGCACCAAATCCCAAATATTGAAATTTAATCTGGAATACATTACCTTTGGTCCAGTTTAAGGCTGGCGTATCTTTTGTCCCATCACACGGGTCATCCCAGTTCGTTTGCTTAATAAGTGTCGGCACCCCTCCTTTAACACTGGCGATATTCATACCAGTCGCTCTTATTTTGTAAAAGTAGAAGCCATTAGTAGAATCACTTTCACCTATGCCGATATATGAATTGTAGTCTTTCGTTTCATCAGTAGTCCATAAAGCAGTAAATCGTGTTAGAACTCCCATACCTGTTCTGTATTTAATTCTTTTTTTACTCATCAATACAGCATTCGCGGTCCTCTTCACATCTGTTTTAAGTTCGGCCATTTTCATGGTCGCATCAGTTTGAGTTAATGTCCATATCCGTGTATTAACTGTGTATGGAAAGATTTCCTGTAATACTGGTGTTAATTGGCTGACCAATGCTTCGCCGAAAGCTGTTTTCATACTATTCGTTTCAATGTTGCCATCGTAGCCGACTTTAACATTTATAAAATCTCCGTCAGGGTTTTGTGCGACTAAATTTCGCTGATGAGTGGTCATGGTTCCTATATTATCAAAAAAATAAATAATCTATCAAAATTAATTACTACCTATAACCTAACTGGTGGGGGTGCGGGGGCTTGCCCCTGCTTAGGTTCTAGTAATAGTGCCGTTCCTGACGTTTACTTATTGCTGAGTGACGACGAATGTGTAATGATTAGACTTAATATTGGCAGTGTTTCCGATAAACTCCCATCGTCGCTCAGTGTCTAGACTTATTCCACTGATTTCATTTTGGTCCTTGCTCCACAGCGGGCGAGTATTGTCAAAGCTATGCACCAGAAACAGTTGTATTGATAAACATTGCTATTCATCAAAGCAGAGCCTTCCAACTTCGGCTTAAGATACATATAGTCTTCTAGTTTTCCAGTTTGACAATCAACGTTAAATTCTTGAAGTCGTGCCCCGTCTAGTGTGTATAAAAAGTTTGAACCTTAGAACCGAGCAGGTTGCTATTGTCATATGCAGTGTTCTTATTTTCAACTTCATTGAATACGGAGTGATAAATCTTCTTCTTAATTCGTCGCCCGTGGCCTCAACATTTTGAGACAGTGAAGCTGTGCCAATCGTGTTTTTATACAAATAAGAATAATCAATGTTGAAGCTCATACCTTCGGGGCTCATAATCTTCTGTTGAATTGATTGAACGACATCAGGATTGGTTTCAACGGCTAAGAAAAGGTTGAGATTTTTTTCAATAACATTTGAATCAGCTGTTGCGACCGTGCCTCCACCAGTAGAAAGAACATCATCGTTGTAGTAAAAGATTTTGGGCGACATTTGCCAAACAATCCGCAAAGTCAAAATTTCTGGAAACATAACAGTTTTATCAAGAGCGAAAATAGTATTGTAAAGCATTCCAAGATTAATCTTAACATTGATATTCGGGCTGGCATCATTAATAGCGCCTCCAGAGAAATACTTAGCCTCGCTATGTGCGACATTAACAACACTAAGAGTACCAGTTGCTGCAGCGATTAAAGTATCATCGTGTCTGCGAGCATTGGTTGCTGGTTGAGTTAAGTAAGCCCGCATCTTAGTTTGATATGAAGTCATAACTTCGGTAATACGAGTAGTAATCGACGCCGAGACATCGGCACCAACAGCGGTCAAAGCCGTACCGTCTGCTTAGTATTGATAGCATCAAGCAAGCTAACTTTTCTTTCAGTTCCTGCTGGAGTGTTAGTAAAACTCGCCCCGCTTGCTGTGTTGTTCTTCTGAAGCATGCAAGCCGCACCAGTTTTGCTATCATGATTTTCCAAAGCTAGGAAATCATCGATGGAGGTTTCTGGTTTCCAAATCATCTTAGTGATATTTCCGACTTCATTAATGTCGCACAGATAAACACCGCCTCTAGTAATCAATTGAATCTGCCTGATTGGGGCCAAGCAGTCCATAAAGCATTTATTGTAGTTCGCAGCCTTTGCCTCTGGAGCATAAGTAAAACTCAAAACAGAGCGAGCCAAGTTAAACGGACGGCTAATAAGGTCAAAGTTGCTTTCCTGTCCTCCTGCGGTAGACACAGTGATATCAACAGAACCCTCACGAGGGGTAAGCTTATTCAAACGATAAGAAGCACTGATGTAGTCAGTCCTGCTAAAATCTAGTTCGCCTCCGTGTTGTGTGGGCATTTTGTTTTTCTTCTTTTTTCGGTTGTCCTATATTGTAATATAAGAAAAAAATAAATAATTCCAAAATTAAAATTAATTAACGGCTTTTTAACAAATTAAAAATGATGTAAATAAATTAAAATAATTCGTTTCACGGTAAATCAACAATGTCATAACAATTCCTAACCCGTTGAGATATACTGGTTGGTCGTTTTCGTCAGTCAAGTAAACCGATACACATGTGAACTAGTAGATAGCCGTTTGCCGTATTCACTACCCGAGCCGGTCGTAGATAACAGAGCCGAACGGGATTTCATTAGCTGTGTATATTTCCTGTAATACGTGGTTATCGCCTTCGCCTACTAAATCTGACTGTAGATATAATGTTTTTTCGCCAGTCAAGATTATGACATTTGGAGACCTAATGGTATTATTAGCAAAGAAGTATGTTGAGCTACGGTCAAAACCATAACTTCGTGGATACGAGTTTCGGTGTCAAATATAAACCGCGGTTGAATGCCTCCGTTGTTCGCTACGGTAAATAATAGCTTGCCATCCTCTGGGTCGGTGTTTGTGTTGTTGCTAGTGACTGTATATGTGTAGTCGTTGGGGCTGTCTGCGGTTAGCACTTCGGCCAGCTTATTTTTTAAGTTGTTCATTGTGTAGTTGCCTTCGGGTATCGTAATGAGCGACTCATATCCGTTTTCACTCAGAGTAAAAGTGTATGAGGGCTTGCCACAGAGTAATACGATTTCGGCACATAGATATGTAAAATTTTACAGTGTGTTGGATTATCTAGAGATTTCATAACAATGGAGTGAGTGAAATCGCTGTCGGTGCCGTTTATCCTATTTTTGCTGTTGACATAGTAAATGTTGGAACTTCGTCCGCCTCTATACTCCATTAAAACTATATATAGAAAAATATATTTTTGTTTTAATTGATTCAAATGAAAGTGTCAAAACCATAACCATTCTGAGCTTTTAATTCCTCCGCTTCTTTTTCTTTTAAGTCGGTCCAACCGCTGGCGAATTTAAAGCGGTTCCCTTTCGCCCTTTCTTTGAGAAACCTAATACTATGCCACCCACAGGTATCTGTCGTGTCGCTTGGTTCTTAACTTGATTAACCTTCATAAGCAGGTATGTGCTAGAGAGAGAGAGAGATAGATAGAGAGAGAAGTAGTTCCCTCGCCCTCTCAATCTTTCTCTGCTTAGCCTGGTTCTTCTTTGCCTCGCAACCCTTTTCAAGGTTCTTCATCGCAACCTCTTTATTAGCTCTTGGCATTTTCTATTTGTTTATATTATCATACAAAATAATATTATTCAGTTTTTATTAATAAACAATTTCTTAATAAATATAATAATGGCGCAATACAAAAGTTTATTAGGCCTTAATGAGTTGGCTGTTGATAGTCTAAATATACTTAACTTAGATCTAACGAACACGAACATTATCGGCTTAAACACAGACAGAGTTCCAGAAGATGCCGAGCCGATAAATCTTTATTATACCGACGGGCGATTTGATACACGACTAGCTACCAAAAGCACGGCGGAAATCAAAGAAGGAACAAATTTATACTATACTGACGGCAGATTTGACACAAGATTTTCAAACAAATCAACTACGGACTAAAAAGAAGGCACCAATTTATACTATACCGATGGGCGATTTGATGCTCGGCTTTTATTAAAATCAACCTCAGACTTAAAAGAAGGAACTAATTTATACTATACTGACGGTAGATTTGACACAAGATTTTCAAACAAATCAACTACTAACTTAGCAGAAGGAACCAATTTATCTTACACCACCGCAAGATTTGATAGTCAATTAGCCACTAAAACAACAACAAACTTAGCAGAGGGAACCAATCTATACTACCACACCGCGAGAGCAAATTCAGACTTTGATACATGGCTAGGCAATAAACTAACTACTAACTTAGCAGAAGGCGCCAATTTATATTATACGACAGCGAGATTTGATAGTCAATTAGCCACTAAAACAACAACCAACTTAGCAGAAGGCAACAATTTATATTACACGTCAGCTAGAGCGAATTCAGACTTTGACACACGTCTCGCTTTAAAATCAACAACGAACTTAGCAGAGGGAACTAATCTATACTATACGACAGCAAGGGCAAATTCAGACTTTGATACACGACTAGGCAATGCATCAATAGATGCTTTAAGTGATGTAATAATAACAACACCAGCAAATGGTCAATTACTTACATACAATGGCACAAACTGGGTAAATGCTACTGGGTCATTAACTTACCTTACATTAACTGGCGGGACTATGGCGGGAGATGTTAAAATGGGAGCTTCAACTTTTGCCACATATGCTGCCACACCACAGGCTATGACAAGTAATAATTCTGGCGGGTTTGTCGCTTCTGCTTCTAATGAATACAATCCAGCATATTATGCTTTTAACTCAAACCAAAACGATTATTGGACTACGGCTGTATACTACAATGACACAACAGGAGTTTATACAAGAGTGCCCGCAACCACGAATACTTGGGGAGGAACAGCGTACACAGGCGAATACATAAAAATAGACTTGGGAGCCACATACAGGATAAAAAATTATTATGTTAGGTCTTCGTCTGCTAATTACATTGAAACAACGCCGAGCATTTGGTATGTGGGAGTGAGCACTGACAACGCGACTTACACATTATGGGACAGCAGGAGCGGAGAGGCATGGGCTTCACAAACAACAAAAACATATACACCAGCTTCAAATGCTTCTGCTAGATACATCATATTTATCGTGAATAAGACGGGGAGTGGAGGAACTTCACTTAGAAGCCAACCACGTATAGCCAGTCTGTATTTTGATTATGATACCTTGAATTATGACATAACATTGATTAGAAATATAACTTGTGATACGATTACGACGAGTGGAGTAATAACAGGAACGACACTCACAGCAAGCGGATTGATAACGGCAAATGCGGGATCAACAGGGACAACACTCACAGCAAGCGGATTGATAACGGCGAATGCTGGATTAACAGGAACAACACTCACAGCAAGCGGATTGATAACGGCGAATGCGGGATTAACAGGAACGACACTCACAGCAAGCGGATTGATAACGGCGAATGCTGGATTAACAGGAACAACACTCACGGCAAGTGGGGCAATAACTGCTAATAGCGGACTTAATATGAACAGTCAAAGCATTACAAATGTAAATCAACTAAATGCTAAAACTTTCTCAACTTGGTTATCAGAGCACACAGCAAATAATGCGAAAGTGTCAGCAGATGGAACAATTGATACACACAGCGATGTAGTAATAACGACACCCGCAAACGGTCAATTACTAACATACAATGGAACAAACTGGGTAAATTCTACTGGTTCATTAACTTACCTTCAATTAACGGGCGGGACGATGGCTGGCGATATTAAACTGGGCGCTTCGACTTTTACTATGTATTCCGCCCCGCAGACTATGGCAACTAATTCAGCGCCTTCTCCATTCGTAGCTTCTGCTTCTGATGAATACAATCCAGCATATTATGCTTTTAATGCTAATCAAAACGATTATTGGACTACTGCTATATATTACAACGACACGACGGGAGTTTATACAAGAGTTCCAGCAACTACGAATACTTGGGGAGGAACAGCATACACAGGCGAATACATAAAAATTGACTTAGGAGCAATATACAAGATAAAAAATTATTATGTTAGGTCTTCGTCTGCTAATTACATTGAAACAACGCCGAGCATTTGGTATGTGGGACTAAGCACAGATAACATTACTTTTAGATTATGGGATAGCAGGAGTGGAGAGGCTTGGGCTTCACAAACTACTAAGACATATTCGCCTGCTTCAAATGCTTCTGCTAGATATACCATATTCATTGTGAATAAAACGGGGAGTGGCGGAACTTCATTTAGAAGTCAACCTCGTATAGCCAGTTTGTATTTTGATTACGAAACCTTTAATTATGACGTAACTTTGATTAGAAATATGACGTGCGACACATGAACAACAAGCGGAGCAATATCAGCAAGTGGCCTAATAACTGCGAGTGCGGGATTAACAGGAACAACACTCACAGCAAGCGGTTTAATCACGGCGAATGCGGGGATTGATATGAAAAGCCAAAGCATAACAAACTTAGCCATTCCATCGGTTTCAACAGACGGGGCTAACAAAACTTATGTAAATACATTAGACGGGCAGAATGTGAAATTAACAGGAACTCAAACAATAGCAGGAACAAAAGAATTCAGTGGAAAATTAGCAACTTCATTAGGCGTCCCGTGTATAATAGGTAGGAATACAAAAGGCACAGGCGCAACGGGGGGCTTAGAATTATACGGCACGGCATCTAATATTACGAACGGCGGTCATATACAAGCATTTGTAAATACATCAGTTTATCCAGTTTTTCAAGAATTAAACTGGAGTCCGAACAATATTACTTTATGTTTCAATTGTTATTATGACGGCACTAACTGGAAATCAAGTTATTCTGGTTCAAACTTTCAAATGTACAAAGTAGGCGACAAACTCAGTTTTTATTATTCCACAGGCGTCGCAGTGGGAGGAAATATGTCCCAGGCTGAGGCAATGAATATTAATACATCAGGATTATTGACAGCAAATGCGGGAATTACATACACAGGCACACTAACATCAGCAGTATCACTTACAGGAGCAAGAATATCAATTCAAGGAGGAACAGATGGAGGTAGCAGTAGAGGAATATTTATTTGGGATGTTGTTGATTCAAACTGGGGGATTTATATGGCACAATCTGGTTCGAATAAAGCATTAAGTGGAGGGACAGCACCAGCAGGAGGGGTAGGCGGAGGATTAACTTCTTATGCTATAAGATTTAGAGTGAATAATTCTTCAACGAGTGGGTTCATATGGGAGAATAGTTCAAATACTGCTTTAATGTCTTTAAGAGCAACCGACGGGCAGTTATGGGTATTGTCTAATCTAATTCAATATTCTGATAGACGAAAAAAAGAAGACATAAAAGAATGCTTAGGCTTAGATTTTATCAACAAGTTAAATCCAGTCTGTTATCGTATGATTAATGATTAAAAGAAAATGTAGGACGGGCTTAATAGCACAGGAATTAGAAGATGTATTACAAGAAATGGATATGTTAGATTTTGGAGGATTTGTAAAAGAAACGATTATGGTTCAGTGTCCGATACAAAAAGCGGAATACGAATTGAAAGGTAAAAGTATTAATCCAGAAGATGTTAAATGTGGCAATAGTGGTAATGTCGGTTATGGGATTGGCTATGCTGAGTTTATCGCGCCGTTAATTAAGGCCGTTCAACAATTATCAGAAAAGGCGATTAATTTAGAAAAAGAAAACAAACTTTTACTTAATATATTACAAGACCAAGCAAACCAATTAGCAGAAATACGAGCAGTCGTTTTCCCTTCTAATGTCCAACAATAATACAACTAGACTTCACAGACCGCCACCTATTATGGATATGGATGGCGAACTAACTCCAGAATTAAAGTCTCGTGTTCTTGAAGTAGAACTAAAGAATGAAAAAAAAAAAAGTAGAGCACGAATTGGAAGATAACTGGAATTGTTGTTGTATAAAAAACAGACCGACCGACAGCAGACTTATTAAGTATCTGTTTCAAATGGCTATAGTTATCGCGATTATAACCCTGTGTATCGTGAGACTATCTGAAAAGAACTTGCCGTGTGAGGTTGCCAACACTTATGTAGGTATTTTAACCTTACTTATCGGCATTTGCCTTCCATCGCCTTCTAGTTCAAAGAAGTGAGCATTCAAACGAATAGATTTTATACCACGAAGCATCATTTGAACATATTAAAGGTATGGCTTCATCAAAACTAACACACCAATCACTCATCGGCTTATACACACATCCTTTTTGAATACAATAAAAAACTTTCATTTTTTTATCACCGACCCGCGAATAGAAATCACAAGCAGTCCTAGCAGAAATATTAATTAATAAAAAGTTTATGAGCATGAGTATAGAGGGCAACATTGCAAAGCTACGTTTGCAAAACGGTATGACAGACTATAAATTCCAAAAGATTATTTTTCTTAGTAATGATTTCGAGGAGGGGTTAATGGTAGCAAGACATTTGACAAAACCATTAAATTGAGCTTTACCCCAACTAGAATGAATGTTAAGTTTATCCACTATATGAATGATACGACGGAGACGAAAACAAAAATCCTTCATATGGACCGCATTGGTATTATTGGCACATTCGCAGACAGCAACGTCGCAAACATTTCCAAGCTCAGCTACAATTTGGGGGTTATTAATTGGACCGACGGGCAGTACAGTTTTAGAGTGCTTAAAACGGACAATGGTAGTATTGAGACTGACCCCTTGGGCGGAAGAATTGTTATATGCTTAGAATTTTTGGCTTAATATAAGTAGGGACACCCTACAACCCGCATTTATGATTTTTGGTAAAGCTTTTTTTAAAAAAGGTTCAAATATATACCGATGGAAAAAATTAATGATATACGAGTTAGACCAGTTAAGCAAAACGGAGATGGCGACAAGTTTGCTAAAGGATATAAGTTATTTGACGAGGCGTTCTCTAACATCTTTCTTCTCGCTCGCAAGAAGAGTGGCAAGGCGACCGCACTGTTTGAAATCCTGAAACGAACGACCGACAAAAAAACCCGTATTGTTATTATAGCCAGCACGATACACAAGGACAACATATACAAAGAAATGGTTAAGCAGTTCAAGAAGAAGGGAAACCCGATGGCTATATACACATATTTGAAAACGGACGGATACAGCGTAATCGATTACGAATTAGACAAGCTCAATAAACCCGACGAAGAGCAAGAAGAAGGTGAGATTGTTCAGGATGGAAAGGAGGAAGTAGAAAAGCCGAAGTTTCTTTATTTTGGAAAAGAGGAAAAGAAGAAGCAGGATGGAGGCGAAAAACCACAGAGGCCGAGCAAATACATTATACCAGAAGTCGTTTTCGTGTTAGATGACCTAGGCTCAGGCTTGAGGGATAAGTCAGTTAGCGACCTGTTGAAAAGAAATAGACACTATAAGTCAAAGGTTATTATGAGCTCGCAATATCTTAACGACTTACGGCCTGAGGCAATTAAACAGCTGGACTACCTTCTTATTTTTCCTGGACAGTCTCAGGATAAAATAGAACTCGTGTATAAGCATCTGGACCTCGGCTACGACCTCGACTACTTCATTGAAAAATACCACGAGGCGACGAAAGAGAGGTTTAACTTTTTGTATGTTGATGCGGTATCGGACGAACTGAGGCAAAATTTCAATAAACGATTTTTATGATTTTATTATTATTTATTTTTTTCAGAACTATATATACATGCCAACATCACCAGTGATTATCAGTAGTCCATCAGGTTATAACATTAGCTACAATCCTTCAATGCCACAGAAAGGGCGAGCCCTTTCAAACCCAAGCTTAGCGGGAGGAAGAAAGAAGAAGGGAAAAAAGAAACAAACGGGCGGGAAAGTAAATTGGAAGAAGGTAGGACAAGCAATATTGGATGCTAATAGTTTTATCAAAAAGAATAAATTGGTTTCAAAGGGAGCTACTTTTCTTAACGACACTGGAGTGCCGTATGCTGGTAAGGTTGCGATGGCTGCGGCTAAGCAAGGATACGGCAAGCAACGAGGCGGAGCCGTCAAATTTCATTAAACCTTCAATGTAAAATCTTATATTAATTTTTTTTTACTCAATATAATAGTAGTAATAAGAAATAAGCCAAAGAAGAAACTTAAACAACGACCACCGAGGATATACAGAACCAAAGATGGCCGACCATACATCAAAGTAAAAGGCAAACGAGCATATCTCAACTTTGGAAAGAAAACGAATGACCTTTCCACACTTCAAATCGTTAAACTGTTTTTGAAATATATGGGAAACAAGACCCCTACAAAACGAAAGCCGAAGGAGCGAATAGTTAAGTCAGAATTCAATCGTCTTGAACACGAAAACCGCAATCAGATACAAAACAACCTACTGAAAAAATATGACCTAATACATGAGCAGGAAGAAAAGGAAAAGAAGTTAAGAGAACAGGCAGAAGATGAGAAGAAAAGAAGAGAGAGGAAGGAGAATGCGGAAATTAAGGAAAGACCAGAAGAATTAATAAGGGAGGCAAAAAGAGAGCAAAAACTTATAGAGGATGTAAGATTTGAACAAGATAGAAAAAATAATTTAATGTTATTACCACCACCCCAGTTCCATCCTCAGTATATACAAGCCCCACCACAACAAGCACCACAAGGACCACCACAAGCACCACCACAAGCACCACCACAAGCACCACAAGGACCACCCCAAGCACCACCACAAGCACCACCACAAGCACCAGAAGAAAAAGAAATGCCGTTGAAAACAAAAGAAGAGAGAGATGCTGAAAAGGCATTAAAAGAAAAGTATTTTGAATTATTGACGAAAACAGCGGGCTTTAAAAAAAAAATTGTTAATGGGTTAAGTAAAAAAGATTTTGACAAACTTGGTAAAGGAGTAAAGAATGCGGTAGCCACAGCACAAACAGCAGAAGAGCAAAAAGCACTGGCAGAGCAATACAAAAAAGAATTAGAAGAAGCAAAAAAGCAAGCGGAGGCCAAAGCGAAATACTTTGAAATTAAAGATAAAGTAGCACACATCGCAAATGGTTTAAGAAATAATACATATCCAACATTAAAAATACACGAAGTTTTAGGCCCCGCTTTGGAAGCGAAAATGATAGCCGAAGGCAAACCACTACCAAAAAAAGTTAGTGGAAAACACACGGCTGCGGGTATGGCAAAAGTTTTAGTAGATGAAGGTATTGATTTAGGAATAGACCAGAATGAAATGAGAAAGAAACTCGCCGATTATTTGGGAATAAACCAAGCTGGTGCTGGACTGAGAACGATTAAGGAATTAATTCACAAACTTTTGACAATAGCAACGATTAAGAAATATTTAAAGAAGGGCAAATACAGGAAAAAAATGAAGAAGGATTATGTAAATACCTTAGTAACCGAAATGGTAAGCGACCCAAACATAAAAAATCAAGTGTCAAATCATCTCGGTATTGAATTACCAGAAGTTCCACAGCCAACCCCCGACACCATTCAACCACCAGAAGTTCAACAGCCAGCCCCCGACACCGCACCAGCCCCCACACCAGACACCACCACCGACACCACCACCGAGACCACCACCGACACAATTCAATCACAAAATGAGATTGTAGGGGGAGGAGGCCCCTACCGAAGATTAATGACGGATGAAATAGACAACATTATGAAAAAGCACGATTGGTATTTGGGGACAGTAGCCAGCGACGAAATAAACACATTAAAACCAGAAAAAAGAAAGAAGTATGGCTTTATTATGAACTTGGATAAGTCTAGCCAACCAGGTTCACATTGGATTGCGGTTTGGGTTGACCTAATTAAAGACGACTCTATTGAAATCTACGACCCTCTCGCACTTTATAAGCCGACTGAGCTATTTCTACATCAAATGAAACAGCTTATTGACGAGAGTAAGCCGAATAACAACAACAACAACAACAACAACGACGACGACGACGACGACGATGACGACGACGACAACAACAACAACAACAACAACAACAAATAACAATAACAATAACAATAACAATAACAATAACAATAACAATAACAATAACAATAACAAAAACAAAAACAAAAACAACAACAACAACAACAACAACAACAACAACAACAACAACTACCCACACACCATCTTGCATTTTAAATACTTTGTTTAGTTCTATTAACATTGTTATTGTTGTTCAAATGTTTGTTCTTGTTGTTGTTGTTGTTGTTGTTGTTATTGTTGTTGTTGTTTCTCTCTGTCTCTCTCTCTCTCTCTCTCTCTGTTTGTCTGTCTGTCTCTCTCTGTCTCTCTCTTGCTCTCTCTTGCTCTCTCTTGCTCTCTCTTGCTCTCTCTCTCTCTCTCTATCTCTCTCTCTCTAGCACATACCTGCTTATGAAGGTTAATCAAGTTAAGAACCAAAGCGACACGACAGATACCTGTGGGTGGCATAGTATTAGGTTTCTTAAAGAAAGGGCGAAAGGGAACCGCTTTAAATTCGCCAGCGGTTGGACCGACTTAAAAGAAAAAGAAGCGGAGGAATTAAAAGCTCAGAATGGTTATGGTTTTGACACTTTCATTTGAATCAATTAAACAAAAATATATTTTTCTATATATAGTTTTAATGGAGTATAGAGGCGGATGAAGTTCCAACATTTACTATGTCAACAGCAAAAATAGGATAAACGGCACCGACAGCGATTTCACTCACTCCATTGTTATGAAATCTCTAGATAATCCAACACACTGTAAAATTTTACATATCTATGTGCCGAAATCGTATTACTCTGTGGCAAGCCCTCATACACTTTTACTCTGAGTGAAAACGGATATGAGTCGCTCATTACGATACCCGAAGGCAACTACACAATGAACAACTTAAAAAATAAGCTGGCCGAAGTGCTAACCGCAGACAGCCCCAACGACTACACATATACAGTCACTAGCAACAACACAAACACCGACCCAGAGGATGGCAAGCTATTATTTACCGTAGCGAACAACGGAGGCATTCAACCGCGGTTTATATTTGACACCGAAACTCGTATCCACGAAGTTATGGTTTTGACCGTAGCTCAACATACTTCTTTGCTAATAATACCATTAGGTCTCCAAATGTCATAATCTTGACTGGCGAAAAAACATTATATCTACAGTCAGATTTAGTAGGCGAAGGCGATAACCACGTATTACAGGAAATATACACAGCTAATGAAATCCCGTTCGGCTCTGTTATCTACGACCGGCTCGGGTAGTGAATACGGCAAACGGCTATCTACTAGTTCACATGTGTATCGGTTTACTTGACTGACGAAAACGACCAACCAGTATATCTCAACGGGTTAGGAATTGTTATGACATTGTTGATTTACCGTGAAACGAATTATTTTAATTTATTTACATCATTTTTAATTTGTTAAAAAGCCGTTAATTAATTTTAATTTTGGAATTATTTATTTTTTTCTTATATTACAATATAGGACAACCGAAAAAAGAAGAAAAACTAAATGCCCACACAACACGGAGGCGAACTAGATTTTAGCAGGACTGACTACATCAGTGCTTCTTATCGTTTGAATAAGCTTACCCCTCGTGAGGGTTCTGTTGATATCACTGTGTCTACCGCAGGAGGACAGGAAAGCAACTTTGACCTTATTAGCCGTCCGTTTAACTTGGCTCGCTCTGTTTTGAGTTTTACTTATGCTCCAGAGGCAAAGGCTGCGAACTACAATAAATGCTTTATGGACTGCTTGGCCCCAATCAGGCAGATTCAATTGATTACTAGAGGCGGTGTTTATCTGTGCGACATTAATGAAGTCGGAAATATCACTAAGATGATTTGGAAACCAGAAACCTCCATCGATGATTTCCTAGCTTTGGAAAATCATGATAGCAAAACTGGTGCGGCTTGCATGCTTCAGAAGAACAACACAGCAAGCGGGGCGAGTTTTACTAACACTCCAGCAGGAACTGAAAGAAAAGTTAGCTTGCTTGATGCTATCAATACTAAAGCAGACGGTACGGCTTTGACCGCTGTTGGTGCCGATGTCTCGGCGTCGATTACTACTCGTATTACCGAAGTTATGACTTCATATCAAACTAAGATGCGGGCTTACTTAACTCAACCAGCAACCAATGCTCGCAGACACGATGATACTTTAATCGCTGCAGCAACTGGTACTCTTAGTGTTGTTAATGTCGCACATAGCGAGGCTAAGTATTTCTCTGGAGGCGCTATTAATGATGCCAGCCCGAATATCAATGTTAAGATTAATCTTGGAATGCTTTACAATACTATTTTCGCTCTTGATAAAACTGTTATGTTTCCAGAAATTTTGACTTTGCGGATTGTTTGGCGAATGTCGCCCAAAATCTTTTACTACAACGATGATGTTCTTTCTACTGGTGGAGGCACGGTCGCAACAGCTGATTCAAATGTTATTGAAAAAAATCTCAACCTTTTCTTAGCCGTTGAAACCAATCCTGATGTCGTTCAATCAATTCAACAGAAGATTATGAGCCCCGAAGGTATGAGCTTCAACATTGATTATTCTTATTTGTATAAAAACACGATTGGCACAGCTTCACTGTCTCAAAATGTTGAGGCCACGGGCGACGAATTAAGAAGAAGATTTATCACTCCGTATTCAATGAAGTTGAAAATAAGAACACTGCATATGACAATAGCAACCTGCTCGGTTCTAAGGTTCAAACTTTTTATACACACTAGACGGGGCACGACTTCAAGAATTTAACGTTGATTGTCAAACTGGAAAACTAGAAGACTATATGTATCTTAAGCCGAAGTTGGAAGGCTCTGCTTTGATGAATAGCAATGTTTATCAATACAACTGTTTCTGGTGCATAGCTTTGACAATACTCGCCCGCTGTGGAGCAAGGACCAAAATGAAATCAGTGGAATAAGTCTAGACACTGAGCGACGATGGGAGTTTATCGGAAACACTGCCAATATTAAGTCTAATCATTACACATTCGTCGTCACTCAGCAATAAGTAAACGTCAGGAACGGCACTATTACTAGAACCTAAGCAGGGGCAAGCCCCCGCACCCCCACCAGTTAGGTTATAGGTAGTAATTAATTTTGATAGATTATTTATTTTTTTGATAATATAGGAACCATGACCACTCATCAGCGAAATTTAGTCGCCCCAAACCCTGACGGAGATTTTATAAATGTTAAAGTCTGCTACGATGGCAACATTGAAACGAATAGTATGAAAACAGCTTTCGGCGAAGCATTGGTCAGCCAATTAACACCAGTATTACAGGAAATCTTTCCATACACAGTTAATACACGGATATGGACATTAACTCAAACTGATGCGACCATGAAAATGGCCGAACTTAAAACAGATGTGAAGACGACCGCGAATGCTGTATTGACGAGTAAAAAAAGAATTAAATACAGAACGGGTATGGGAGTTCTAACACGATTTACTGCTTTATGGACTACTGATGAAACGAAAGACTACAATTCATATATCGGCATAGGTGAAAGTGATTCTACTAATGGCTTCTACTTTTACAAAATAAGAGCGACTGGTATGAATATCGCCAGTGTTAAAGGAGGGGTGCCGACACTTATTAACCAAGCGAACTGGGATGACCCGTGTGATGGGACAAAAGATACGCCAGCCTTAGACTGGACCAAAGGTAATGTATTCCAGATTAAATTTCAATATTTAAGATTTGGTGCTATAAGGTTCTACATTGAAAATCCATCCACAGGAGAATTTCAGCTGGTTCATACAATAAAATATGCGAATGCGAATGTGGGTGTTAGTCTTTCAAATACAACCCTACCTTTTTCGGCTTGTATCAGAAATTATGGAACTGGTAATGCTAATCAAACATTAAAAACAGCCAGTTGTAGTATGTTTATTGAGGGCACTAACACTATTAATTCAAGCATATCAAACGAAGCGGAAGGAAGTGAGCCAGCGAGCACAACGGAAAGCCCTATTATTAGCATAAAAAATAAAACAACTTTTAATGGTGTGACCAATTATTCAATTGTTTATCCATCTCTCGTGAGCATATCAAACGAAGACACTAAAGTTAACATAGTGCGGATTGTGAAAACGAGTGGAGCACTTACTGGCGAGAACTTTGCGGATATTGATACCAAAACTTCAATCGTATCAAAGGATACCGCTGCGACTGCCCTCGGTGCTGCCGTTATAACGGACGTCATTCTTAAACTTTATGTTAATGCTACTTCAAGCCAGCTTATTGACCTTAGAACTTACGACATACAACTTTCTCCTGGTGAAAATCTAACATTTTTACAAAAGTCTGTCGCGACTCTTAATAATGGAGGAAATGTAAGTGTTATCGTTTATTTCTTAGAAGACCATTGATGTGGATGGATGGATGGAGTAATTTTATATTAAAGATAAACTCCAACCATTATATAAATGAACTACAACAAATATCAGAATGGAAAAATCTACAAACTTATCTGTAATAAGACTGGTGATGTGTATATCGGAAGCACAATAAAATCATTGGAGCATAGAGCTAAAGCTCACACATATCTTCTGAATGAATACAAAAAAGGAAAAACAAATTACACTTATTCGTTTTCAATTATAGAAAGGAATGACTATAGGATTGAATTGATTGAAGCTTTCCCCTGTGATAGCCACATTGAATTAGAACAGAGAGAAGGATACTGGATAAGACACACAACGTGTATAAACGATAATTTTAAAACTGGTATCACAGTTCCGTGTAATCAGAACTAAAAAGAATACAATAGACAGTACAAAGAAATTCATAAAGAAAGATTGAGAGCTCATAATCTAAAAAAAGTTGAATGCCCTTGTGGAAGACGAATTGTTCATTCACACAGAAAAAGACATAAACATTCTACATATCATTTAAAATGGGTTATAAGATGCCATAATGAATTAAATCACTTATAGAAAATACTAATTAATTAACTTTTGTAATATTTTTTTCTAATATAATATACGGTAATATGTTTGACTATCGGAAGTTGTATGTTGTGGGGGGTAAGAGGTTTCTAACAAAAGCATCTATCAAAACCCACATAAGAAGACTTATAAGCAAATTAGCGATGGAGAAGTACTGAACCCAGAAGATAGCGATTTCGTGCGAGACCTGATAACCCATCACCCAGGCATAAAAGATGGCATCATCGATGTTGAAAGTAATTTGACGACCGGAAGTAAACACTTTCGTGTGAATGGTAAGCCGTTTTCGTGGAATTGCTGTGTTGACCTCATAGGGCTTACTGAATCAAAAAAATTGCAAGAGTGATAAAAGATGCGAGCAGGAATACGATAAGACCTCAAATCCAGGAATATCTAGACCTCATGGCTATTGATGTATTCGCAGAACCCAGATACATATGCGAAATAAGTGGCGATATATATGAGCGGGTTGATGTCCATGTAGACCATCACTTCGACATAATACGATTCAAAGACATACTTAAACAATATTTAGAAGTTAATAGAGAAGTAGAAGTTGAATACAACATTTTGAAAGAACCGCATTTCACTAAGTTTAGCGAATTCCACAAACAGAAAGCAATACTGCGAATAATAAAAAAAGAAATCAATATTAGAGGTAGTTTATAAATACTTTTTCAATTCGTCTTTATTCTTGACCCACGGTTGACGGACCAACCATTCAATATATGGCTTGTCAATCTTTGCGATGTCTTCTGTTTTTTTGCCTTCGTATTTGCCGAAATGAAACACGTCTTTTGGTTGAGATGCTTTTCTTTCTTCAATAGCTTGAATTTCTTCGTGGATTACCTTTTGAACATCGGCGAGAGAAAACGATTTATTTTCGCTTTCGATTGATAATTGTTGAAACTTCTAGCACAGTCTCGTGAGGGTAGACATAGTAGAGTGTATATAGAAGGGAGTATAAAAAATAAAAAAAATAAATAAATAATATAGGATGAGTGAGTGGATAAAGTTCGTTAAGGCTTACTCCGCTAAACATGGTATAAGCTACGGGGAAGCATTGAAAAAGGCGAGCAAAGAATATAAACGACAAAAAGGCGGTAGTGCTGAGTTGTCGGAGGATGTCTATTTGTCGCGGTCGGAGAGAAAGGGAGCTGACGGATGGAAGCCAGTCGCAAGCAAAGAGAAATCAACGGTATATGAGAAAGATGGTAAGGCGATTGTAGCATTCAGAGGAAGTGCGGATAAGCGAGACTTACTCACAGATGTCGCATTGGTGAAGGGAGTATTAAAAAAACTCCGAGATATAAAGAAGAGCAGAAACTGGTTGACGAAGTGATAAAGAAATATGGTAAGGATAATGTAGAGCTGACTGGGCACAGCCTTGGAGGAACGATTGCGAAAGACTTAAGCCGACAGACTGGTGTAAGGGCGACCACATACAATAAAGGAAGTAGCACTAGAGACCTCATTGAAGGAGTTATAGACCGAGTAGCCGTCAAGGTAAATCCGAAAGGGAAGAGGGCGAAGACGGCGAAGCTAACCACGAACTACCGAACCGCATTTGACCCAGTATCACAGTTAGGGGCGACGGCTGTAAATACTAAGTTAGTGAAGCCGACGAGGGGCGTTCATACGATTAGAAGCTTCAAAGGTAAAGGAGCCCAAAAAATATATCTATAATTTAACTTCTGATGGTGGAAACCTAGCGGGATGCTGTCGTTATCGTTAATAAACTCGCGGCCCGCCCACTTGTTCTCATTAACTTGTTTTTTAACATTCGTCATATGTAAAATGCTGAAGTGCGGGACTTGTTGTTGTTTGCTGTTTCTATCAATGTGTATTTTTTTCATTTGAAAGCCCTTTACATTTTCAATGCTACCGCCTTTATCCATCTTATCATATACATCATAGTTTAGCTGTTGAGCATCTAGGCCTTTACCCTAAAGTGGAAGTATCTTTTAACGCCGTTTTCAGCCGTTTCTATACGAACCCCTTTTGATATGTGCTTAAGGTCGTCCTTTGTCATACCAGCGGTGAAAGCATCTTTCTCGTCGTAAATTCTAACATATACAATTTTGGTGCTATCCATATACCTTTTATAATCTTACAACCGTCGCCTAAGTCATCACTTATACCGCCCAGTTGCTTATTACCCATATTCTTAATATGTCTCGCACATCTCGCGTGGGTTTGGAGGCTGTCAGTGTCGGTATAGTAAAAGTCGTCTTCAATGCTTCTGTTCGGGTTGGCTTCCTTAATATACTTAAACATAATGCGACGGCTGTATGCAAGTATGAATGCCCCATAGTGTGAAGGTTTTGTTATGCTACTCTCTAATAATATTGGATTACGAGGTAGACCTGATATGTGCCATAAATCTTTTCATTCTTTATCTGTAAATCTAACGATGTCAGTTATTTGATTACTACTCCAGAATTTCCAGTATTCTTCGTTAGTTTGTATATATGTTGTAATGGATGGTATTGGTCTCTGTATCATCTTACCGTATAGACTATTCATAAACAGCTTAGCCAGTAGATATTGCGGGCTACCTTTCTCCGCATTTTCCTTCGCCTTAAACATATCATCTATGTATTTGGCGAAGACACATTCAGATTTTACAGTGTAGTATCCTTTATGAATGCGGACTTCATATCCTTCGGCTACCATATCTTCGAGTTCTACACTCGTAAGCCATTGGTCCTTCATATCCTCTAATCTCCATTTAAGAGAGCCCATGTGGTCTCGCTGTCCGATTCTGGAGTGTAGTATATTTTTTGGAGAAATGTAGCCAAGATTATAGATGCAGATTTGAAGGTTCTGCGGGTCAAACGGTCCGATTGTTTCCATAATGTCGCCGACCATAAAAGCTAACAACTTCGCGGTTGGATATAGAGAGACTACGTCGGCATCCACGAGATAATCGGAGATATCATCGAATGAGGTAAGCTTTTTCAAATATTGTTCATACTGAGCTGAAATGAATTGCCTCTTAGACGGGTAAGTCCTTCCGCCGATAATCGCTTTTCTAAATGCTCTTTCCTGTTCTACATTTGGTAGTCTTACTTCGTATTTACCGTTTACATATTTTTTCCATATGTTGAAAGCGAGACTTGAAGTTGAAATGTATGAAGTTAGACTGACTTTGTGAGCTGTAAATATAGTCGTGTTTATCTTATCGTATGATTCCTTCAAACCCATAACATCGTTTTTAAGATAGTCCAGACATTCCTGCTTCGTCTTGGCATCCATATCCTCCCATCTCTTCGCCCTGTCGTGGTCAAAGTCTCCCTTAAGCACTGAGCATCCCATACTTTCAAGATTTGCTTTCAGACTTCCTTGAGTATGCTTACACATCCCACATCTTGACATTTTCAAACTCTAAGCAGATGATAGAGCCGTTGTTAATTTTTGACGACTTAATCTTAATACCCCTTTTAATTAATTCCTGGTGTATGAAGTAGTGGTCGAAGTTCGCTCCGTTAAAACCATTAACATATAGAACGGGCGGTTTATCTTTCTTACATTTCGGCTCCCATCCTTCTTTTATAAGGTCGCCTCGTTTTATTATTTCGTCCACGAATTGACTTATACAATCTTTGCCAGCTATGTATTTAAAACCCTCAGAGCCTTGAGTATATCCGACTATGTAGCATTCGTGGATATCGTAGCCGTTCGCGATGGTTGTATTTCTAAATGATTCTAAATCGTAATGGAGGATTTGGTCATTGTTTATTTGTTCTTCCATGTGGAACTTAGTTATGAGGTGTCTTTCACCATTCTTCTTCAATCTAATATCCACATATTTTTTCCTGTTAAGATTGCATGTATGTTTCTTCGGATATAATTGTAAGCAGTCTTCGCAACGCTTCTTGAATTGCTTAACCAGTCCATAATAATGGTTATTTTCTAAAAATATTAGTTTATCTGGTTCTTGTCATTCTTCATTTGTACTGACTGTTTCCTTCATAATGTGGTCTGTTATTTCGTATGTTTTCCCTTCCTTCGCATATTTTTTCAATATTTGGACTGCTATTGAAAATGATATTGGAGAGTTTGGCTGAAGGTTGAATTCGGCTCTGACAATATTACAGCGGTTCTTGTTCATTGGATGAATAGTTAGAATATCCTTACATAAGAATAATAAGCAGTTGTTGTTTTTGCTTGGTGGAGATATCTTTCTACCTTCTTCAACTTTCTCCCTCTTTTCAGTTTTCCTTCATAGCATCCTCCGCCATTTTCTTGAACTATGGTTATTTCCACATATCGTATGGTTCTTTCATATCCTCTCTCGCCAGCTTCAATATTGTTTATGTTGAACTCGTTCAGAGCATCCATAAATATGGTATCGTATTGACGGAGTTGAAATGAATCGAAACTTTTCTTTTTTAAATAGTGGTCGTATCGCTCATTAGCAGGAGCGGTGGAGTATGTTATAGATATATTGACATCCGCATTAGCCGTCATCCCTTCCCTTCTAGCATATCTTATAGCGGGTATCAATACCTTCTCTTCTAGAGCATCGGTGTCATAGAAGCTTATGTCTAGGTCCCTGAATTTGAATGTGAGAGAGTTGAGCTGGTTATCCCTTCTAACTTCGTAATCGTTTGCTCTAAACTCTCGCCGCTTCGCTTCTCGCGTCTTAGCCTCGCAGAGATTCGCCCTCGTATTACTACGGATGTTAGATAAAAAGTCTCGGCGGTTTCTTTTATCTTTCGTTTCAACCCTTCTCAGCTTAGCCTTAGCTTGAAGAAGTTGAACATATTGCTTGTTTGGTCTTGGTGGTAAAGGTGGTTTGGACATTTTTACCGTTATGTATATATAAGGTAAGATACTTTTTCTAAAAATAATTAATATATTAATGTTTTTACCGTTATTATATAGGCTATATGTGTTTAGATGAAAAATATTTTTACCGCGCCGAAAAAAAATAATGAACTATATAGCTTAGACAGTTATTTTACTTATTCTGTCTTCCAGTTCTTGTATCTTCTTTTTGTATTCGTCTATGCTTTTGAGTTCTTGCTTTTGCTTTAATGCTTTTGCTTTTCTTTCTTCCTTCAGCCTTTCTTGGTGGCGATAGTAGTATGCGAGAGCCTTCTCGTTATTTCTTTTTCGTCTTGCTTCTCCTTCGTATAGTTTTGGTCTTGGCATCGTCTCAACTATATTTATATTAATATGAATATATTTTTATAAATGTAAAATAATTAACTAAATTATTCATTTCGCTTCCTTTTCGATTTCTCTTCGATTTCTCTTTGATTTATATTCGTTGTTGAATTTGATGATTTTGGACTTAACGACACTTTTCATAGAGGGCATTTTTCTTGAAAAATGACCCTATGAAAAGTGTAATTATGTTCTTCAACCAGAGTCGTTTTTGTGGGGAGGTTTTCTTCATCGCGGAGAGGAAAAAAAATTTCTTTTATTGTACATAGTATTGGCATCGGGCCTTGCATACAGTATTGGCAGATATGCGTCAGAAAAGGGCGATTCCCGGAGTTTATCACTGGGTCTGCTTTTGAGTTTTTGATTGGTCAAAACACTCTGGAGTTTCTTACCTTTTGCATGCGTGATAATTCTGCTGCAGCGTTTTTTTCTCGGCTTGCTTCCTTCTTCTTTTTGTCCCTCTCGCTTTCTTTGCCTGCAAAGTTTTTCTTGGTTCACGGTGCACCTTCGAGAAAAATCCACAACAACCACAAGTTTTCAGAGGGCCAAGGGCTGAGAAAAGGCACAGTCTTGAGAAAAATCGAGAGAGAGAGGGCAATCAATGCATTGATTTAGGGAAATAGGGTAAAGGTTAAATGTTACTAATGTTTAATGGGTGCCAAGGGGTGGGGAGTATACAATAGTTTGGCTCACAAGTCCGAAAACAAACGTAAACTTTGGTTCACAAGTCCTGGTTAAAGTTGGGGTTCATTTTGTCCAGGTTGATACTGACAGAATTCTGAGAGCAGACGGTAAACAATCTATCGAACCCCTCCCCTCCCCCCCCCCCCCCCCCCCCCCCCCCTGAAGTTAGCGTTAGGTTTGAGAGGATAGCAAACGACAATGCCCCACCCACACAAAGTTGTGTGCTATGAGAACAAACGGTTATGGCTGGTTTATTTTAGCAAAAGAGAACAACCACAATCACAACAACAACCACAACAACAATCACGACAACAACAACAACAACAACAACAACAACCACATGCAACAACAACAACAACAACAACAACAGCCACAACCACAACACAACAACACCAACAATAACCACAACCACAACAACAACAACAACAACAACAACAACAACAATCACAACCACAACAACGTTAACAACAACGTTAACAACAACAAGAACAACAACAACAACAACAACCACATGCAATAACAACAACAACGTTAACAACAACAACAACAACCACAACCACAACCACAACAACAACAACAACCACAACCACAACAACAACAACAACAACAACAACAACAACAAACAACAACAACAACAGCCACAACAATGTATGGATTGCAAGGCCTTTTCCCTCTTCTATGGCTTCGCTGCGTTCCTTGTCCCGCGTCTTGTCTCGTCGGTTTTCCTCTGGGCCTCCGGACTTTACATCAAAGGTTGTTGCTGACTTCTGCATTGATCCCCTGGGGACCGGACCGGGCACTTCTGTTCGCAACGAGGTAGCCCTCTTTCCACTGTTTTTTGCACCATGCTTCCGACGCGAGGGCATCGATCGGAGGAAACCCGTGGCTCTTCAAATTCTTTGAAAACCAGGAGCTTTGAGAGTCTGACAAAGAAAATGGAAAGAAAATTTGACATGACTACCTGACTTCGCCATAATTTGTTCCATAACTCATGTATCCTCCACCGACTGCCTGCCTTTCTCAAACACTGAGATCACGCCATCACTATCTATGGCTGCATTCATACTTATAGGTAGCCCTCGTTGAACGATCGCTGCGTGATTTTGATCGTGGCAACTTGAAGTGTGTGCTGCACGCAAACGGTACGGAAGTGGAGGGCAGCTGGGATAATGTCATGGGCGCTCTCAAAGCGTGTCATTCTGCCCTGCACCAGAACGGCGTGCGCAGAATTTCCACCAGCGGCGTGAAATTGGGCACCCGTACCGACAAATGCCAATCCATGGAAGATAAGCAGAAGGCCGTCGAAGAGGCGGGTCTTGAGCAGCAGCAAAAAATAACCTACTTCGGCGGGTCACCTCTTGAGCCCTTGAGCAGTACTGAGGATGTTTCAGGATCGCATCCGAAGTGGTAATGATATAGCTGAGCCTGCGCTGTCAGACGACCAGTCCTCTTAAAAAATGCTCACGGCGGTGGAGCGCGGCAACTGTATTACTCGCCTGGGAGGCATCGGGACTGGCACCCCCGTGTAGTTGGCGGCCAGGTCAGTGGCATGCCGCCCAGTGCAAAAATACTCTAAACCAGACCGTGACCAGCACGTCGGCCCGACCGGCGTCCGCCGAGTCTCAGGTAGAGACCCCTGGGACTAATGCATCCGCCGGCGGGTAAAGTTAGTAGTAGTACTGTATATCATTAAACTCAAATTCAATCGTGACTGGGCCAGGCCCCCGGCACGGAAGTATCCGAAGTCAACTTAGTCTGATATTCAGCGCAACCGGCCCAGCCTCCGGAAGTTCGGATGGCAGTAAATTGGGGGCCTCGGACGGTCAATATAAAGTCCGCAAATATCAGTACTAACTTGAACTGCCACCGATGGCTGAGTCTCGCTATCACTGTCACCGTGGCCGAGTCACTCAGACTGTTACTAAGTATTGTGGGGCGAAGGCGCTCAGCCTAGTACTGCCGCCTGGTGGGGCGGCGGCGCTCAGCCTAGTACTGCCGCCGCCGCTACAACGGCTACTTAGTTATTACTCTTGAAACAGCCGTTAACTGAGCTCTGATCAATAAGCAAAGCTTCTTTAATAATAGAGACGACGGTTACGGTCACGGTATTTAAACACCGATCCTGGTCGAGTGTAGGTTTTGTCTTGCTGCTCTACTGATTGTGGTTGACGAATAGATAGATAGATAGATAGATAGATAGATAGATAGATAGATAGATAGATAGATAGATAGATAGATAGATCAGTAGATAGATAGATAGATAGATAGATAGATAGGTAGGTAGGTAGGTAGGTAGGTAGGTCACTCAGATAGATAGATAGATAGGTAAGTACATAGGTAGGTAAATAGGTAGGTAAATAGGTAGATAAGATAGATAGATAGATAGATAGATAGATAGATAGACTCTAGTAGATAGATAGATAGATAGATAGTTAGATAGACAGGTAAATAGGTGGGTAGTACTACCGACGGTAGGTAATTATTATTACTGGTTATATCATTGTTATTAAGCTTACTTCAAAGCACATAATTGTGACTATTTGCCTGCTCGGCACAGTGATGATGATATCAGGTGTTTGCATAACTTGAAATAATGGCTTAGGCTATTTGATTATTATTAATAAAATGATTTGTAAACTTTTCCGATATTAATAACGTCAAGTTGGAAAGTTTCAGAATCCGCCACGGCAGTCTGTGGTCAAAGCTTACTATTAATATAATATATATCATAATTAATATGAATGAGTTTTCCTGAACGACTCAATTTCAAATTAGTATCTGGTAGTAGTACTAGTCTCACCAGCCATTCCGCCACCATTTCCAAACTACATGAAAGAGTGTAGTCACACTTGCTGGTCTGCGTGATTCACATTGCATTCTTCTCTCACGGAGTAGCTATTTCGCCTCTTCAACTCTTGTGCCGCCC
>WBZZ01003410.1:75000-80000 GCA_019918135.1 Paulinella micropora
GTGTTGGAAGCACTCTCTTTTCCCCTCTCGTTTTGCAAGAGAAAAGGCGAGTTGTGTGGTTGGAAACAAAAAATTTTTGGATTCATTTGCATTTACTGTGTGTGATCTTCATAGGAAAACACCTACGTAGCAGGAGGAGGAGGGTGGAAGGGGGTGGGGGGGGGGGGGGGGGGGGGGTTCTGTTTCGATTTCAAAATTTGCGAAACGACGCAACTTTAATTTAAAGTGCAAGCCCTTAAATGTTTTGACCAGACCACAAAACAGATTTGTGTTGGTTCATTTCATCTCCAGCAAAAGAAGCCTGCATGGGTTGCGACTTCAAACTTGAAGAAACCAATGATGTGAATAAGAAAGTAACTGCGTAACAAACATGTTAAGAAAAATCTCAAATATGCACGCTCTTTACAGCAAACACGACCTCGGCCGCGAAGGCCTCCCACGTTTCCTTTATATATTTTAGACCTCCTTGTGGCATATCCGTCTCAATCACCTTTGGAAATGTACACGTGGTGGCAAAAAGTAATAGTGACCCATCCGGGATTCGAACCCGGGTCTCTCGCGTGAGAAGCGAGTATCCTTACCAACTAGACAAATGGGCCTGACAATGATAGATGATCGTATATAACCAACGAAAACCTTTCCTTAAAAACTTACCAACAAATTTGTGGTGTGTAGGCAAAAAGCTTCGACCCATCCGGGATTCGAACCCGGGATCTTTCGCGTGAAAGGCTAATATCCTAACCAACTAGACCAATGTGCCCTAGCGATAGAAGGTTGTATATTTTGATGAATAATCTTCTGATGCCTTACAAAACTTGTAGATACTTGACCGGATCGCTTCCTTTTGTTTGTCGATCAATACACTTTTTTCAACAAGCGGGCCGGTGAAGTAAAAATGTTTTGTGGCCAACGGTGGCATTCCTGGCATTCCGCATGGCAAAAATGGCAAAATATTCAGGAATTTGAGGAAGTGGATGGCAAGCCGGCCGTCGCCCGCATTAACCCCGCGCCTGAATCGGACGAAGAGTAAATGTGTTATTTTGTGCCCTTGTACCTTGAAAATGTTTTCAGTCTGGGAAAACTTTCCCAAACTATGATCCTTTTCTCAGATTGGAAAATTTTCCCAAACTGTGAAAAATTTCAAAGTAAAAGTGTTCAAAATGTCACACTTTCTCTCTCTCTCTCTCTCTCTCTCTCTCTCTCTCTCTCTCTCTCTCTCTTTTTTTTTTTTGGTTTTGTTTTTGTTTTTGTTTTTGTTTTCATATGTAGATTTCTCTTCACTGAAAGAAAGGACGCTGGCCGGTTTTTTTTTTTGGCCCATGCCAGGTGACGCACAGTGGAAACAATGCTACGTGGTGGAATATCCTGCGTCCCTGTCTGCCTGACGAGGTGCCAACTGATGTAGACGCAGAGGTAAACGCGTACGTAGAACAGGCCACCAGCGCTGCCTGGCGGTCTCATGACCAAGCTAATGTCATGTGTCCCCAAAACGTTTTACACCACCCCAGAGAAAGATTGCAACGTGCTTTCTACACACCAAGCTCGAAGCATTCTTCTTCTTCGTGTAGTATAGCGAAGAACATGTTAAATGCAGGTAAACATAAAATAATCACACACCACGATGTGAAATTTGGTAAAGGGATGTGGCACATGGTACACTTATGGGGAAATGATTACAGTAAGGCAAATTCTCTTCCCCCTAATCCCCCACTCTTCTTTCCTTGCTTTGAGTCTGTAAATGATCGTGTCAATGGAAATCCCCGTCTATTGTTCACTAACGCTCGAAAAAAAAAAGTGCCTTACCCAGGAAAAGTGCAGGATCGTGACTTCCAGCTAGGCACTGAAATCTTCGATGACGGAGTTAAACAGCGCGATCGGGGTATGAGGATGACAAAAGAGAGTTGGGACAGGGCTGTAAGTTTAGCACGACTTACAACAAGAAAATTAATTTTAGTTGTCTTGAATAATAAACGTCGTTTTATCTGTTAATAACTAACTTGGCACTTATTGAATACGTCCGGGCCGGAAACGTCTTCAACGGTGTCTCCAGTTTGGGAAAATGATTCCCATTTCAGGACAATATTTCCCATTTTGGGATAATATTTTCCCAAAGCAAGATTTTCCAAAGTGAGAAATATTTTCCCAAAACGATAAACATTTTCCCAAAATATAAAATATTTTCCCAAAGTGAGATTTCCAAAACGGGAAAATATTTTCCCAAAGTAGGGAATATTTTCCCGAAGTAGAAAGATATCTTCCCAAAGTGAGAATTTTCGACAATTTGCAAAGGGGGAAATATTTTCCCAAAATGGGAAATATTTTTCCACATTAGTAATATATTTTCCTGAAATGGGAAAACTTTTCCAAAAAAAGAATTTCCACTTTGGAATAATATTTCACAGCTTTGGGAGAGGTTGTCGCAGTTTGGGAAAATAAAATGACATTTGTCCCCATAGTGTATATGTACTTCCTCCCGCGCGCCAGGTCAAACGTCAACAGCATCGTACCCGTAATTGCCGTCGTACCCGAAACCCCTTTGACCCAACCCCGAGTACCCCGAAAAATCTGCTTGAACCATGGTTGCAAGTGGTTCCCATGCTTATCATGGAAGTGTTTGCCGATGACGCTGATGGCCGCCATGGTATCCTTGCCAATAATCACATCCTTCTCCAGCTGCTTTACCCTAACCCGAGTATATGTCAATGGGAGATTACATCTTTGAATTTGACTAACCGAAGGCATCGCTCTCTGTGCCTCGTACTGTCGGGCCACCTTCCAATGTGTCTCCAGCAATTGTCGTTCCTTCACCCGTGTCTTCTCTCTCTCTCTCTCTCTTCCTCCCGCAGCTTCCTTTCCGCTTCCTCCTTTGAGGCGTCACTTCTCTCATGTTCCCCCCTTCTCTCTCTCTCTCTCTCTCTCTCTCTCTCTCTCTCTCTCTCTCTCTCTCTCTCTCTCTCTCTCTTTCCTCTCACCCCCAGTATTCTCGCCCTCTGTAGTCCCCTTCCCGTTCACACCCGATCCGCTGCATGCTCGCTCCTCTGCCTTCTGCTGTTTTGCATGTCGTTCCCCATGTTCCTCTCCAGTCCCCTCATCACGCCCCCTCTTATTGCCTATGTCAGATCCACGTATTCCCTTATAGTCATGTCCCTCCCCGGGCTTCCGTATCCCGATCCGCGCTCCAGATCCTCCCCCGCAGGCGTCTCGCCCGTCGTTCCCCTCCCGTTTATGATTCCCAACTCATTTGTTACAGTCTCAGCTGCCGTAGAGATCACCTCCAACCGCATATTGTAACCAAACATCGGGAGGCAGCCATGCGGTTGGAGGACGAGAAGGGTCAGCAGAAATACAAGCACGTGGAATTCAACCCAGGGGATACGGTGCTACTATACTGCCCGAGCATACCGGTGGGGGTCTCAACGAAGCTATACGAGAAATGGCAGGGGCCATATCAGATTGTGAAGCAGACGGCGGCCTACAACTACAAGATACGGCACCAGCGGACGAACAAGAAACAGATTGTCCATGTAAGGAGGCTGGTAAAGTTCTCACCTTTTCTGTTGGATTATGAGAGTCTGACGGAGAAGGACGCTCTGGAGCGGACGGCGAATCAGTTTGAAAACCCGCGGCCATTACTGACCCGGTCACAGCGGTTGGAGGAGATTGCGAGGCTGAAGGAGCAACTGACGTACGAACAGGATAAGGAGGAGAAGGGGCTGCTACAAGAGGCAATTACGGAATTGGAGATGGGTTCACATGAGAGAGTGTCACAGAGGCAAAAGAAGGAGGAGGCGAAGCAGCGAGAGGAAGAAAAAAAGGATGCACCAGGCGAGAGAAAGCGGACGCAGACGGAGAAAAAGATGGAAGGGGTGAGCGCACAGGCGGGGCAAGAGAAACGGGGCCCGGGGGGACCACCCAAGCCGAGGGCGCAGAGGGGAACATAGAGATCAGGAATGAGAGAGGCCAATGGGTCAGCGAGCCGGTGGAGGTTGACAAAATCAAGTGAAAAGTGGGCAAGTTCTACTTGATGCGACCGGCGGGAAAGGGAGGTGAAAACGGCACGATGGACGACTTCTACGTCCTGCGGGTGCTAAGCTCACGGGGAACATCGAGATATAGGGCGGGGAATGGGATAGCGCCGGTGATGCAGTTCTGGAGGAGCGGCGACAATGTCGAGGAGGAAAAGGCGCGGCAGTTCGAACCGATTTTTTTTTTGTTGAGAAAACGGGGAAGAAGCGGGAGACATGGGATGTCACCATCAAGGTGGACGATGAGGATCATGTCCCATAGATCATCCAGACGAGATCGCGGTTGGTGTTAAATGTAAAGTTTGATCTGACGGAAGAACGGCGGATACCGGCCAGCATATGGGATGAGGTCGAGGCAGAGGGACTGCCATTTGAAATCATAGGGGCACCGCCAGCGGCGGTCGGGTCCAGGGGTAAAAAAAGACCCACTGCGGGGGGTTATAGAACAAGAGCGCGGGGACGGGCAAAGTAAATGGCTTGGGGCCAGAAGACAGACTGACAGAAGAGAGAGAGAGAGAGAGAGAGAGAGAGAGAGAGAAAGAGAGAGAGAGAGAGAGAGAGAGAGAGAGAGAGTGAGAGAGAGTGAGAGAGAGAGAGAGAGAAAGGGAAAGATGAAGAGAGAGAGAGAGAGAAAGAGAGAGAGAGGGAAGAGAGAGAGAGAGAGAGAGAGAGAGAGAGAGAGAGAGAAATGCGAAAGGATGAAGGAAATGCACGGGCTACGGGTATATTACGGGGCGATTGCGGTATAAGAGAGACACTGCTTCGGGAAGACTGACAGAGAGAGTGAGGGGGGGTTGTACACTTTTACCTTCATAGGTACAGCGGCGGGCACACACGACCCGGGCTTACGAGGTACATTTACGGGTTCATGTGGAATAACAGACTTTTATAGTATCAGACTTTACGGGTTCATGGGGAATCACAGACTATTAACATCAGACTTTACGGGTTTACTGGGTATATCAGACTCATATA